>WNWK01016533.1:0-44672 GCA_009830355.1 Cherax destructor
GGGAATAATAAAGGACCCAGAATACTACCTTGGGGAATTTCCCAAATGCTATCGGCTAGTTTCCCTGCTTGGCTGGTGGGGTTCCCAAAACGGGTGCCATACCCAATATGACCCTAACGTAAAGGTGGACCCTGAACATTTTATTAAGATTCAAATTTTGTTTTTGGTTTTAAAACTCATGCTGCAGCAGTTTTTCTTTGATGCCCTGGGAAGTGGGTGCTATACTCCCCCCAAGATTTTTTCCTGAGTGATGTTTGTTGTTTCGGCCCCCAGACTGTACCCCGTCTGGGTCTTTTTTGCCCTTCCCCAATCTTCATGATTTTGCACTTGGTGGGGTTGAACCCCAGGAGCCAGTTGCGGGACCAGGCCTCACCTGTGAAATCCCTTTTAAGTTCTCCCTGGTCCTCATTATTGGATTCTTCCTTCCTTCCATCTGCCAGGGACTTTTGGGTTTTCCCCCGTGTTCCAAATACCAAAACGCAGGTCCTAGACTGACCCCTTGGCCCCCGCTCTCAAGGCCCCCCCTCCCCTCCCCAGTCCCAAAACTCCTGTTTTGCAGGTATTCCGACCCATTGCAGCCCTTCCCTTTTATTCCTGCCTGGTCCCCCAGCTTTTGCACTAATCTGTGTGGAACTGTTTCAAACACCTTATGCCCAAGAAAATGCAATCACCCACCCCTATCTCTTGTCTTACTGCTGTCACCCTGTCATAGAACCGTGGGTTTGTACCAGGGTTTCCCTCCCTGAAACCGTGCTGGCCCGGGTTCCATTCCTTTCTAGGTGCTCCACCCCTCTTTGACGTCTTTCCTAACTTTGCATTGTCGTGACCTGGTGTGTAGTTTTGCTTCGTGTCTATGTTTTTTAAAAAATACATTTGTTCTTCCCTCCCAAACATAAAAAAACTTTGAAAGGGTTCTAAAACAATATCGCCACCATCTAGATACCCATCAATTACACAACCCAGGGCAGCATGGGTTTAGGGGGCAGGTCGCTCCTGTCTGTCCCAACTCTCGACCACTACGACAAGGGCCTGGATGCTCAGAAGACAAACAGAATGCAGATTTATATACACAGACTTTAAAAGCCTTCGACAAGTGTGACCATGGTGTAATAGCCCCAAAATGCGTGATAAAGGAATAACGGGAAAAGTTCAGATGGATCAAAATTTCCTAACAAAAGAACACAAAGAATAGTAGTCAACAGAGTAAAGTCTGAGGCGGCTACGGAAAAAAACCTTGTTCCAAGGCACAGTACTCCCCCCTCCTGTTCCTCATCCTCTATGGACTAGACAAGATATAAACCACATCCCCTTTCCCCTTTGTGATACCCAAACTATACATTTCCACCAAAGACCTGAAATTTGCAGACATCAACCAAATCTTTAAAGGGGCAAAAAACAATATGAAGTTCAATGATGAGAAATTTCAATTACTCCGATATAAAAACGTGAAAATTAAAATTTCATGGGAAAAAACAAATTCCAACCAAAATAGAGGGGAAAAAAAAATTCAAAGACCTGGGGGGCTGTCAGGATCTCCCCTTTAAGGGCCAACACTGTAAAACGTCTGTAAAAAGACAGGGATAAAGAACCCCCAGGGAAGCTCAGTGAACTTTTCAGGTGTTTTCTTCTGGTGAATATTGCTGCACACTACTGCACCTTTCAAGGCAAGTGAATTCTGACCTAGAAAATGACAGAGAACCTTCACGGCACTCATAACTGCAATAAAAACCCCCTCAATTACTGGGGAAAGCTTAAGTTCCTAAAACCCGTACTCCCCAGAACGCAGGCGGGAGAGATACATTATTATATTCACTTGGGAAATCCAGAGGGTTATAAAAAATTTCACATGGGGTCACTTCCAAAAGCAAAGACTCGGCAGACGTGCAACATCCCCCCCAAAGAAAAGTAGGGGTGCCACTAGCACGTTGAGAGAAAAACAATAAGTGTCAGGGGACAAAGACTGTTCAACTGCCCCCCAGTAATAAAGGGGGATTAAAAGCCCCTTGGGGTTGTCTTCAAGCAGGCACTGGACAGGAAACCAAAGTGGGACACGGGCGGCGAGCAGTAACACCCTTTGGTTGATCAGGATTTGATCCCCCATGAGGCCTGGTCACAGCCCGGGGCCGCGGGGGGGGGCCCCCCGGGAACTCTCCCCCCAGGTAAACTCCAGGTAGTCCCCCTTTTTTTTGGATAGATGTTGAAGATTGTTGTTGAGGTACACATTGCTCCTCTGCTCTTTTCTCTCAGGACCCATGGAGAGATGTTATCTGGCCCCATCACCTTTGAGGTATCAGCCGGGGCTTAGCATCCTCTTTCACTTCTTCCTCTGTTGTATGTATTGTGTCCAACACTTGATGGTGTACCCCACCTCGCAGTCTTTTTTGGAGTTCCTTCTTTTCTCCTCTTTTGAACACTTTTTTTGAATCTCGTGTGTGTGTGTTAGTTACCATTTTGTCCTAGGCATATGCCGATTAAATTAGGCCTGTTTTTGTGTGTGTGTGTGTGTGTGTGTGTGTGTGTGTGTGTGTGTGTGTTTTGGGGGGGGGGGGAAAAACACTTGAAATGTTTCCGCCCCCCCGGGGAAATTTGGGAACCCCGGGCCCTCCGTGCGTGAAGGGGGCTTACCCCCCAGGCCACCGGGGCTGTACTCACCTATTTTTTTTGGGTTGCAGGGTCGAGTCATAGCTCCGGGCCCCCGCCTCTTCACGGGATTGCTATTTTTGGGTCCTCTCTTCCCTGCCCCCATGAGCTTTATCAAACCTCGTCTTAAAACTAGGGGCAGGGTTTCCCTGCCCCACTACGTCGTTTCTGGGCCCATTCTACCCGGGACAACTCTATGACTGAAGAAATATTTCCTAACACCCCTTTTGACTAAAGGAGTCTTCAATTTTAAATTTGGGACCCCTTGTTTCTGTGCCCCCTCTCTGGAAAAACTTGTCTGTCCACCTTATCTATTCCTCGCAGTATTTTATATGTCGTTATCATGTCCCCCCTAACCCCCCTGCCCTTGTCGTCAGGCCGATTTCCCTTAACCTTTCTTCGTAGGACAATCCCCTTAGCTCTGGGACTAGTCTTGTTGCAAACCTTTGCACTTTCTCTAATTTCTTCACGTGCTTGACCAGGTGTGGGTTCCAAACTGGTGCTGCATACTCCAGTATGGGCCTGTACTCACCTAGTTGTGGTTGCAGGGGTCGAGTCATAGCTCCTGGCCCCGCCTCTTCACTGGTCGCTACTGGGTCACGCTCCCTGCTCTATGAGCTTTATCATACCTCTCCTTAAAGCTATGTATGGAACCTGCCTCCATACATCGCTTCCCAAGCTATTCCACTTCCCGACCACTCTATGACTGTGTGTGTGTGTGTTTGTGTGTGTGTGTTTGTTTTTTCTAATTAATATTTGTATTAATAACTTACAATTGCGACCAGATATAAACATGTAAACAGTGCATTACCTTTGTAACTTGTTCAGCTATCAAAACTTTGCGGCCCAGTTCCTGGACCTATTATGTACCTTCGTAATATTTTGACAACCGCCTACAGCATGGGTATGGGGTGCGCAATAAAGACATTAAGCTAAGAGATGTTAGATTTTATTCGATTTTTAATCCCGGAGGATTAGCCACCCTGGATAACCTAAGAAAGTCAGTGCGTCATCGAGGACTGTGTCCCCAGGATGCGACTCATCAGTCGACTAATACCCAGGTACCTACTTGCTTGCTAGGTGAACGGAGACAGCAGGTGTAAGAAAAGACGCTCGAGGATAGACTGAGGGCCCTCAATCTTCACTCTCTACAAAGGCGTAGAATTAGGAGGGACATAATTGAGGTGTATGCACCTGGAGAAGAGAGGAGTGTAGGGGGAGAGAGAGATTTTGGGAGATGTTAAGCGAATGTATAGGAACTTTTGAACCAAATGAGAGAGTAATTGTGGTAGGGGACCTAAATGCTAAAGTGGGAGAAACATGCAGAGAGGGTGTAGTAGGTAAGTTTGGGGTGCCAGGTGTAAATGATAATGTGAGCCCTTTGATTGAACTTTGTATAGAAAGGGGTTTAGTTATAGGTAATACATATTTTAAGAAAAAGAGGATAAATAAGTATACAAGATATGATGTAGGGCGTAATGACAGTAGTTTGTTGGACTATGTATTGGTAGATAAAAGACTGTTGAGTAGACTTCAGGATGTACATGTTTATAGAGGGGCCACAGATATATCAGATCACTTTTTAGTTATAGCTACAGTGGGAGTAAAAGGTAGATGGGATACAAGGAAAATAGAATCAGTAAGTAAAAGAGGTGAAGGTTTATAAACTAAAAGAGGAGGCAGTTAGGGTAAGATATAAACAACTATTGGAGGATAGATGGGCTAGTGAGAGTGTAGGCAATGGGGTCGAAAATGTATGGGGTAGATTTAAAAATGTAGTGTTAGAGTGTTCAGCAGAAGTTTGTGGTTACAGGCGAGTGGGTGCGGGAGGGAAGAGGAGCGATTGGTGGAATGATGATGTAAAGAGAGTAGTAAGGAGAAAAAGTTAGCATATGAGAGGTTTTTACAAAGTAGAAGTGATGCAAGGAGGGAAGAGTATATGGAGAGAAAAAGAGAGGTTAAAAGAGTGGTGAAGCAATGTAAAAGAGAGCAGATGAGAGAGTGGGTGAGATGTTATCAGCAAATTTTGTTGAAAATAAGAAAAGTTTTGGAATGAGATTAATAAGTTGAGGAAGCCTAGAGAACAAATGGATTTGACAGTTAAAAATAGAGAGGAGAGTTATTAAATGGAGAGTTAGAGGTATCGGGAAGATGGAGAGAATATTTTGAGGATTTGTTAAATGTTGATGAAGACAGGGAAGCTGTGATTTCGTGTGTAGGGCAAGGAGGAATAACATCTTGTAGGAGTGTGGAAGAGCCAGTTGTGGGTGTAGGGAAAGTTCGTGAGGCAGTGGGTAGAATGAAAGGGGTAAGGCAGCTGGGATTGATGGGATAAAGATAGAAATGTTAAAAGCAGGTGGGGATATAATTTTGGAGTGGTTGGTGCTATTATTTAATAAATGTATGGAAGAGGGTAAGGTACCTAGGATTGGCAGAGAGCGTGTATTGTTCCTTTGTATAAAGGCAAAGGGGACAAAAGAGAGTGCAAAAATTATAGGGGAATAAGTCTGTTGAGTGTACCTGGTAAAGTGTATGGTAGAGTTATTATTGAAAGAATTAAGAGTAAAACAGAAAGCAGGATAGCAGATGAACAAGGGGGGTTTAGGAAAGGTAGGGGTGTGTAGACCAAGTGTTTACAGTGAAACATATAGGTGAACAGTATTTGGATAAGGGTAAAGATGTTTTTGTGGCATTTATGGATTTGGAAAAGGCGTATGATAGGGTAGATAGGGGGCAATGTGGCAGATGTTGCAGGTGTATGGAATAGGAGGAAGGTTACTGAAAGCAGTGAAGAGTTTTTATGAGGATAGTGAGGCTCAGGTTAGAGTGTGTAGGAGGGAAGGGGACTATTTCCCAGTAAAAGTGGGCCTTAGACAAGGATGTGTGATGTCACCGTGGTTGTTCAATATATTTATAGATGGGGTTGTAAGAGAAGTGAATGCGAGGGTCTTGGCAAGAGGTGTTGGGCTAAAAGATAAGAAGCAAATACAAAGTGGGAGTTGTCACAGTTGCTTTTTGCTGATGACACTGTGCTTTTGGGAGTTTCTGAAGAGAAGTTGCAGAGGTTGGTGGATGAATTTGGTAGGGTGTGTAAAAGAAGAAAATTGAAAGTGAATATAGGAAAGAGTAAGGTGATGAGGATAACAAAAAGAATAGGTGACGAAAGATTGGATATCAGATTGGAGGAGAGAGTATGGAGGAGGTGAATGTATTCAGATATTTGGGAGTGGACATGTCGGCGGATGGGTCTATGAAGGATGAGGTGAATCATAGAATTGATGAGGGGAAAAGGGTGAGTGGAGCACTTCGAGTCTGTGGAGACAAAGAACCTTGTCCATGGAAGTAAAGAGGGGAATGTATGAGAGTATAGTTATACCAACGCTCTTATATGGGTGTGAAGCATGGGTGATGAATGTTGCAACGAGGAGAAGGCTGGAGGCAGTGGAGATGTCATGTCTGAGGTCAATGTGTGGTGTGAATATAATGCAGAGAATTCGGAGTTTGGAAATTAGGAGGAGGTGCGGGATTACCAAAACGATTGTCCAGAGAGCTGAGGAGGGGTGGTTGAGGTGGTTTGGAATGTAGAGAGAATGGAACGAGACAGAGTGACTTCGAGAGTGTATAAATCTGTAGTGGAGGGAAGGAGGGGTAGGGGTCGGCCTAGGAAAGGTTGGAGGGAGGGGGTAAAGGAAGTTTTGTGTGCGAGGGGCTTGGACTTCCAGCAAGCATGTGTGAGCGTATTTGATAGGAGTGAATGGAGGCATATGGTTTTTAATACTTGACGTGCTGTTGGAGTGTGAGCAAAGTAACATTTATGAAGGGATTCAGGGAAACCGGCAGGCCGGACTTGAGTTCTGGAGATGGGAAGTACAGTGCCGGCACTCTGAAGGAGGGGTGTTAATGTTGCAGTTTTATAACTGTAGTGTAAAGCACCCTTCTGGCAAGACAGTGATGGAGTGAATGATGATGAAAGTTTTTCTTTTTCGGGCCACCCTGCCTTGGTGGGAATCGGCTGATGTGTTAATAAAAAAAAAAAAAAATATGGAAAACAGGAATAAATACAGGGGATGTAAATAGCGTGCTAAAAATACAAAGCCAAGACAGGACTCGCAGCAATGGTTTCAAGTTGGAAAAGTTCAGATTCAGGAAGGATATGGGAAAGCACAGTCTTGGTAATAGAGTTGTGGATGAGTGGAACAAACTCCCGAGTACCGTCATAGAAGCTAAGATGTGTCGTTTTAATAATGGGTTGGATAAATACATGAGTGGGTGTGGGTGGGTGTGAGGTGAACTTGACTAGCTTGTGATAATAGGTCTGATACCGTGCTCCTTCCTTAAGTGGATGTGACCTTACCTGACAAGGTGGGTCATTGGTTTAAGACGGGAGGTGACTTGGGCCTGCCTTGCATGGGCCAGTAGGCATGCTGCAGTGTTTCATCTTTCTTATGTTATGTTTCCACCCGGCTGGGGATTGAACTGTCGAGCCGATTAGGTAAAACTTGCGATTTTGGCTTAAATAGCAACGCTCTTCTTGCCATATAAGACAAGCGAAAATTTGTGTATGCAATAATTTCGCAAATATCAATCTGAACCTAACGAAAACAATATATTTCATTGTGTCTGTTTATTATTAAATTATTGTAAACGTATCAAAAATATATTTAGTTGGATTAGGCTAAATTAAATTGCGCTTGTTATAATAAGGTTAGGTAGGTTTTCAAAGTTTCTCTTGGTACAAAATTATAAATTTTTACATTAACATAAATGAAAAAAATATATCTTTAAACGTATAAGAGAAAATTTTAGAAATGACTTAATTTTAGATGAGTTCTTGCTAATTGGCCAGTTTTACCTAATCGGCACGACAGAACCATGGACACTCAAGTGTGTGAGGCGAGAGCGTTGCCTACCAAGCGCAATAAAAAAATCTGAAGTCTCTTAGATGTGAGTGCTGCCTGGCGTCGCCTTAGCTACAGGTCTTACCTTTGAAGAGTTCGAGAGTATCTACTCTCTGAGCCCGGCCATGGACCAGGCTCGTCTGGTGCTTGCCTGGTCAACCAGGCTGTTGCTGCTGGAGGCCCGCTGCCCCACATATCCATCACAGCCTGGTTGATCTGGCACCTGGTGAAGATATTTGTCCAGTTTCCTCTTGAAGGCTTCTACACTGGTTCCAGCCGTGTTTCGGATATCTTCTGGTAAGATGTTGAATAGTCTGGGACCCCGGATGTTAATACAGTGCTCCCGTATTGTCCCCACCGCACCCCTGCTCCTCACTGGGTTTATTTTACACTTTCTCCCATATCTCTCACTCCAGTATGTTGTTATGGCAGTGTGCAGATTTGGGACCAGGCCCTCAAGTACTTTCCATGTATATATTATCATGTATCTCTCTCCTCCGCTCCAATGAGTACATGTTCAAGACTTGAAGGCGTTCCCAATAATTTAGATGTTTCAATGGCTCAATGTGAGCCGTAAACGATCTCTGGATTTGTTCCAGCTCTGCTATTTCTCCTGCCCTGAACGGGGCCGTCAGCACTGAGCAGTATTCTAAGTGAGGGAGCACTAGCGATTTGAATAGTGTCACCATCGGCATTATTTCCCTTGTTTTGAAAGTTCTCAATACCCACCCCGTCATCTTCCTGGCTGTTGTGATCTTTGTCTTGTTATGGTCTTTAAACGACAGATCAGCAGACATAATTATTCCCAAGTCCTTTACGTGTTCCTTTCGTTCTATGTGGTGACCCTCTTGCGTTTTGTATGGGCGCCCCTAACTATATATTAATATTTAATATTCATTTACAATAAAACAAAATTTAAAAAACGATTTACTACTGCGATGGCCGGGAATCGAACCCGGGTCAACTGCTTGGAAGGCAGCTATGCTCACCACTATACCACCATCGCCATATTTGGACAACTACTTAGACAGGTAACATAACTATTAGAAATATAATTTTTATTAATTTAATTAAAATCATTTGGTCATCAAAGCCACAATTCTCCTAGGAAGTAGCACCATTATTCATCGATTATATATGATAACATCAGAGGTTTTGCATACACTGTATGCATAGCACATATGTTAAACTATGTATGGTAATTATATTTATATGCACCTGTACCTAAATAAATTAACTTATGATCTAGCCCAAGCAATAATAAAGTACCTTGGCCGGGTCACCATTTGGAGAAGACCTGGGCCGGACATACCGGCGAACCTACAAGAAGAATAATAATAAAGTAAAAAGAAGGATAATTTTCATCAAGGTCTTAATATTTAAAGTAAAAAAAGGATAATTTTCATCAGAGTCTTAATAATAATATCACATTCAGACATTTTAATCCATAAAATAAAGTTAATTTTAAACTCTCATTGTGCAATACAGCACACGGATTCATTGTGTAATACGGTACACAAATTTTAGGGTGTGTATGTAGAATACAAATATTTTTTACTATGGCAAGATAAGGACACAAGTGTTATCTGACATAAAACTTACACTTATAGATGCTAGATTGTCCTAGATTCTTAAACATATGCTGCTATATATGATAATCAACGTTACTGTATGTAAACCTGAATAAACTTACTATCTCAATAAATTTAATTAAACACTGACTTGTATCCATCGTATGATTGTATTTGGCTATACAAAAACCCTTACAAAATAGGCTATGTCTAGTTCTTAAATAATATATAAGATTTATGATTAGTTGCCCAAAATAAGTCACTGACTTTTTTGGGTTATCCTAGGTTCTCTACACCTATGCTGTTATGTATGATAATCTATGTAACTATTTGTTTATTCCTGAATAAACTAACTTACGTACATATTCAGTGGCTTTATTTTGTGAATTATTTAACTCGTGTATCTACCCATGTATCTACATTATCTGTCTGCTCGACGAAATAAAGCATTATCACTGAGGCTCCTTTGTGCCAGAGAATAGTGTAAACACCAAGTGAAACATTATATGACAAACTCTTGCACTGGTTGATAATTTAAACCAAAATATACATAGTTTAACAATCAATATTTAGCAGTAATTTGCAATAAATAACACTATGTTGCTATCATTACCCAGTGAGAGCATACACTATTTCAATACCATGTACATGTACTTGCAATAAATAGAGACATTATTAAAAACAAAACAGGCCAAGTGTCTATCGACAAGGGGAGGGGGGAGATTGTTCTAGGTAATTTACACTATGTATGATAATTGCACTTGTATGTACTTGTGCCTAAATAAACTTGGCAAAAATAGGTACACCACACTATGACTGTCCTGTGACATTGTACATGATTAAATCAACTATAACTTCTTTATTTTAACACATCATAGAGAATGGGTTTCACATAAGGTAATAAATCTGTCAACCTGAGCTGGAAGACTTCTTTATTGCAACGAGGAAATCGTAAAGCATTCCACTGTGGGATGGAGTTTGACAGACCCCAATAAAAATAAGTCACTGACTTTTGGGGTGCTAGATAATTTAAGACATGTTACTATGTAAGAGAATTGTAATCGCCTAAAACTTGTGTAAATGCACTTCCTGTATGTGTAACTGTGCAAAAATAAGCTTATTTAATGAGTACGTTAGGTAAATATACTTTGTTCCTGCTCTATCCTGGTAAAAATCTCAGACCAGTTTAACCGCACAATTCGTTGTACTAATTCGGTTAATACATATACAGTTTTACAGGTTTCCTTCAGCAGGACTGCAGTTTTCTTTTGCAAGCATAGTAGATGTTACTATGGATTTTATTATCATAGTTGCTAAATTTCTTTTAAATCTCATCTTTTTACCTGAAAATAAGTCAGGAATCCTAGTGTAAGTCTGACTGCTTGACTTTATTGGGTTATCCTAGGTTAAATCTACACTTTTTTTTGTGCCTATAATATGAGTGGCCTAAAAATCAATGTAAAAAAATGAATACACACAAACATTAAATTAACACTGTTGAAAATTAACAAAGGAGAACTTAAATGAAATTCTTTGAAGCAATTTACAGTGTGGCCTGTTGGTCTAGGGGTATGATTCTCGCTTAGGGTGCGAGAGGTCCCGGGTTCAACTCCCGGACAGGCCCGCTTACTTTTATTTTACATTTTTTCCAAATAACAAACATTACGTAATATGTCTTTTAAAGCCACATCATAACAAGGCCTGTTGGTCTAGGGGTATGATTCCTGCTTTGGGTGCAGGAGGTCCCGGGTTCAAATCCCGGACAGGCCCGATATTTTGCTAATATTAGAGCATCCAATCTACCTAATCGACCTAAAATATAGTTAAAACACCCTCTAGCTCCAGCTATTTATTCGTCCTCTACAATAATCAGAATTGAGGCAAAATTCTAATCCGCTTTCCCAGGAAAACTAGAAAGGAAATTTATCAGGAATAGAATAGGTTAAGAAACATTGACAAGTAAATTGAAGTGTATATTGAGTATAAGATTTACCTGTCACCTTGCATGGTCAGGAAGCACAAGAATCAAAGTCGGTAATCGGCAGAGTGAAAAACGTTCAACAAGTTTTAGCGAACGATATTACTTCACTCCTGGATGAACGCTCTATAACACACTTCTGGATGAACGTTCTATCACACTGTTACTCTACTCCTGGATGAATATTCTCTAACAAGTTGCTACTGTTAGTTAAACATCTTTATCATGCACTCTATACTAATCCTCTGGGCGGTAATAAAAAGATTAGAGGTACATAATAGGTCCAGGGACTGGGCCCCAAAATTTTGATAGCTGAACAAGTTAGTGATAATGAACTATTTACATGTTTATATCCCATCACAATCGTAATGAGTTATTTATGCAGACATTAATTAGGTCACACACACACACACACACACACACACACACACACACACACACACGCGTGATGAGGTATCACAGTGGGCGCCTGTGACGAGCGGTGTACCGCAGGGGTCAGTCCTAGGACCAGTGCTATTCTTGCTATATGTGAATGACATGACGGATGGGATAGACTCAGAAGTGTCTCTTTTCGCAGATGATGTGAAATTAATGAGGAGAATCACATCGGATGAAGACCAAGCAGGACTTCAAAGTGACCTGGACAAGCTTGACATCTGGTCTAGCAACTGGCTTCTCGAATTTAACCCCACCAAATGCAAAGTCATGAAGATCGGAGAAGGGCAAAGAAGACCGCTGACAGAGTACAGGCTAGGTGGACAAAGGCTACAAACCTCAACAAAGGAGAAAGACCTTGGGGTGAGTATAACACCAAGCACGTCTCCGGAAGCACACATCAACCAGATAACCGCGGCAGCATATGGGCGACTGGCAAACTTAAGATTAGCGTTCCGTTACCTTAACAAGGAATCGTTCAAGACACTGTATACCGTATACGTCAGGCCCATACTAGAGTATGCAGCACCAGTCTGGAACCCACACCTGGTCAAGCACGTCAAGAAACTAGAGAAAGTGCAAAGGTTTGCGACAAGGTTAGTTCCACAACTCAGGGGTCTGTCTTATGAAGAAAGGCTGAGGGAAATAGGACTAACAACACTGGAGGAAAGAAGGGTCAGAGGAGACATGATAACGACATACAAAATACTGCGGGGAATTGACAAGGTAGATAGTGACAGGTTGTTTCAGAGAGGGAACACAGAAACAAGGGGACACAACTGGAAGCTGAAGACTCAGATGAGTCAAAGGGATGTCAGGAAACATTTCTTCAGCCACAGAGTAGTCAGGAAGTGGAATGGACTAGAGAATGATATAGTGGAGGCAGGAACCATACATAGTTTTAAGACAAGGTATGATAAAGCTCATGGAGCAGGGAGAGCAGAGACCCAGTAGCAGACAGCGAAGAGGCGGGGCCAGGAGCTGAGTCTCGACCCCTGCAACCACAATTAGGTGAGTACAATTAGGTGAGTACACACACACACACACACACACACACACACGACCCCTGCAACCACAATTAGGTGAGCAAAGTCAGTGTATTTTTTCAGAATGGTTTGTAATACACTACTGTGGATAAAATACTTTTGGCATTTCTTGAACATCTCCGAGTTCTCTGAATTTATTAAATTTTATCACATTCCAGTACATAATGACGCAATGTGACAATAGTCCATCAGGCAAAGTTTTTACATTTCGTTTGGTCTACAAGTGGTGATGGTGATTAACCTTCCAAAGATACTTTTATCCCAGCCGGAGCCGGACGGTAGTGACCTCCAAGAGTCTGTTTATTTTGTTGAATGCATCATAGACATGTGGCTCCTCCTGCATGATAGAATAATGATAGATGGATTGACTGGTGTCAATCTCCCTCAGTCTTAGGTCAATAAAGTTCAGTTGAAGTTCTTTTCGTATTATTCTCAAACTGCTAACTGACAGCCTAAGATTGTAATCTACTCCATCTTTGTTAAGTAAAAGGACACAAATACAACTAATGTGACATTTTATTGTGGCAACGTTTCGCTCTCCAGGAGAACGAAACGTTGCCACAATAAAATGTCACATTAGTTGCATTTGTGTCCTTTTACTTAACATATTGTCGGTAATTCTACCAATATTATTACTCCATCTTTGAAGGCAGATATAAGTGCAAAACCTGAATGGAGAAGCAGAGCAATAGCTTTTAAAGTATAGTAGTAGCTTGTTAGAGAATATTCATCCAGGAGAACTGTGGATTCTATCTCGCATTGGTCTTCAGATACATGATATAACTTAGCCAATTCATGCATCTGAAGACCAATGTGGAATCCACAGTTCTCCTGGATGAATATTCTCTAACAAGCTACTAATCCACTTTAAAAGCTTTTGCTCTACTCCTTCATTCAGGTTTTACACTTATAGTTTATATCTGCCATCATTATAGATCTTTCCATAAAGTTTATATAATCCTTCGAGTGGGCGAGGGAAGGGCTCTTGATCCAAGGAACTAGAATTGATGAAACCTGATTACCACACGTTCCTATAAGTATAATAATCCATAAAGTATCAGTTTAACGCATTTTTGTTTTACCTTTGACGGGTTGCGAGCTTAGCCTTGTAGCCCGAGGCCAAGCTTCTCTCTTGACCATCTGGTCAACCAGGTTGTTTGTTTTAGCGGCCCGTAGGCCCCTTAGCCATTACAAACTTTTAGAAGCTTGAACAAAACTGTCCAGTTTGTTGAAAATCTGTGTTTTCGATCTTCTGGTTGATAAAGAGTCTCTGATCATGGATGCTGATTGTCCTCTCGAATTGTGTAACTCCTAGAACTCCGTATGCCCATACTCGTGGAACTCCGTGCTCATCAAAAACTGTACGAAAGCCCTTTCACGTGCCTTAAATATTCTATGGAGAGGGAACATAGACACAGGGGTCATCACAGTCACTAAAAACAACAGATATAGTCCCACTCCACAAAGGAAGGGGAGTAGTACAGCAATTGCAAAGAATTACAGACCGATAGCACTAACATCCCACTTCATAAAAATCTTTGAAAGGGTTTTGAGAAGCAAGATGGCCAACCACTTGGATACCCACAAATTGCACAGCCCAGGGCAGTATGGGTTTAGAGCAGGTCGCTCCTGCCTCTCACAATTACTGGATCACTATGACATGGTCTTGGATGCACTGGAGGACAAACAAAATGCAGATGTAGTATACACAGACTTTGCGAAAGCTTTCGACAGGTGCGATTATGGTGTAATAGCACACAAGATGCGTGATAAAAGAATAACAGGGAAAGTGGGTATATGGATCTATAACTTCCTAACAAATATAACAGTAAAACCAGGGGCGGCTACAGTGTAAAGCTGTGTTCCACAAGGTACAGTACTCGCTCCCATTCTTTTCCTCAGCTTTATGTCTGACAGAGATGTAAGTCACAGCACTGTGTCCTTCTCTGATACCAGAATTTGCATGACGGTGTCATCCATTGACGACACTGCAAATCTCCAAGGGGACATTAAAAAAGTCTTTCAGTGGGTCTAAGAAAACAATATGAAGTTCAATGAAGACAAATTTCAATTACTCCGCTATGGGAAAATTCGAGGAAATAAAAACTGGATCGGAGTATAAAACAAATTCCAACCAGAGAAAAATTAATATGAAGGACCTGAGAGTGATGTCAGAGAAATCTCACTTCCAAAGATCACAACAATGTCTCTACCACATCTGCTTGGAAAATGACAGGATGGATAATGAGAACCTTCAAAACTAGGGATGACAAGAAAATGACGATTCTCTTACTACATGTATAAGTACCATAAAACACCTAAATTACTGGGAACGGTTGAAGTCCCTTGGCATGTACTCCTTGGAACGCAGGCGAGAAAGATGCATACTAATATAAAATTGGAAAATCTTAGCAGCAATAGTCCCAAATCTGCACATGGAAATCACTCCCTATTAAATAAAAAAAAAACTCGACAGGCGGTGTAACAATTCCCCCCTTCCCCCAGTGACAAGCAGAGGCGCCATGAGTACGCTAAGAAACCACACAATAAGTGTCAGGGGCCCAAGATTGTTCAACTGACTCCCTGCATTCATAAGGGAGATTACCTATATACCCCTGGTAGTCTTCAAGAGGACGCTGGACAGGCACCTAAAGTCAGTTCCCGATCAACCGGGCTGTGGTTCGTACGTCGGTTTGCGTGCGGCCAGCAGTAACAACCTAGTTGATCAGGTTCTAATCCACTGCAAGTCCTTGTCATGGACCGGGCCTTGGGGGCACTGACCCCCGAAACAATCTCCAGGTATAGCCCTCCCCATCCCTTCCCCACTGCTCTTCACTATGTTTATAACAAAGGTTATTTGCGTCTTCTTGGTAGCAGGAATGAATGATAAGGCTTCGAAGGCTTCTTACTTTATTGGCGATAACGTGAGGGTACACAGGCAGTGTGTTTGTGCCCATGGCTCAGGAGGGCCATGCCTAGCAAGGGAGAGGGGAGTAGGCCTTGCTGACTTGAGTGATGCCTGGACGCCAAGTGAAAAAGGAACATGGTGGGGCAGACTGAAGTGGGTATGGGCCTATAGGTGGCAGCACGAGCATGACACGAAATATGAACTCAGTTGGCAGACAGCATAGGCTGTCTATGCAGACAGTACAGGTTGTCTACATTTTAATTCCACACTTTCTCCAATATTTTTTCACTCCAGTATGTTATAACTGTGTAGATTGGGGACCAGGCCCTCAAGTACCTTCCATGTATATATTATCAGTTTCCTTTCTCCGTTCCCGGAAGAACAATCTAAGTGCGTTGATGTGTTATCAGTAGTTTAGGTGTTTTATTGATGCTACTTGGACATTATACACCCTCTACACATTTTCCTCATTGATATTACAATAAATCAGTACCTAGCCTTACTCTGGAGAGTTGTTCAGTCGTTATTGATTACCATTCATACAACCGCTGGCTAATCCTTACCCAAGGTAAATTAGACACATATGCAACACTTGGGTATCTTTATTGAGGAAACGTTTCGCCACATAGTGGCTTCATCAGTCCAATACAAAGTAGAAAGTTGTAAAGAGAGGAGTAGTTTGAGGTAATCAGTCCCTCGGCCTGGAGTCGATGTGTTCAGTCCATCGTCGGTTCTCTGAACCATTCATCTACTTCATTTTAAATGTTGGCAGTGACTGGTCCACATAGCATTCGTTCAATGCTCAAGTTAATAGGTTTAGCTAAGTTAAATTATTCTCATTTAATTTTAGATACAGTATATAAAAAGTTGTTTCCGTTTCCTTTCATTCTATTTTTTTTTTAAATTTCATAAACAAGTGAAACGTAACACCTTTAAGAAATATTTTGCAAGATGTTTTGATAGTAAATAACAAGTCTCGCTCATCTGAGATGAGATCTGTGAATCATGGCTTCATGAAGGAAACTATCAATGAAGTGTTTCTCTACATGGGGGCTCCATTAGCACTGTTGGCAACTCAATTGAGAAGCATCAATACGTTCTTTGTAATAAAGTCTTTGACTCACGAAACCCAGCGAGTTTAAGAAATATTTTGAACGAAATTGTGCAGGATTCTCAGGAAAAGGCATTTATTTCTTTAAAAGGAAAGAGATCATTCTGAAGGTTTGCCATGTGGATTCAATTTGTCACTTTGTTCTGAAGCCTTCTATTTCACTGTTTTCATTATTGTTGAAAGTAAGGAGTCCCATAAAAAAGGAGATGATATCATCAAACTAACAGAAGCAGATGCTTGACCTTGGGGAGCAATAAGCGAAAAAGATGACTCTAAGATCACTTTCAAACACCACTGTAAGACACTATCTGAGATGATCAATATTTGCAGAAATGCAAACAAGCCCCCGTACTTGGTGCTTCAGTTAGATGAATCAACAGATATTGCGTCTTTTTCACAATTGCTTGTTTATGTTTGGTACCTTGAAGGAGATTCCAGCGAAAGAGGAATATTTGTTTTCAGAGTCGCTGACAAGGAGCTGGAGAAGTTACTGTAGTTGTCATGAGCACTGATATGGCACCACACCAGAGAGAGGACCTAGTAGCGGTCAGTGAACAGGCGGGGCCAGGAGCTATGTCTCGACTCCTGCAACCACAATTAGATGAGTACACCCTTGATGGGCATTTTTTCTGGGTTTCAAGCGTTCGTGAAGCAAGTTGCCCCTCCCCCCTCCATGCCTCATTCACCCACTGCATACTTCATTCATATATATATTTTGACTGAAGTCACTCCCTCTGATCTTATCAATATCTTCTCAGACGTTGTTGATCATATCTAATGCATTGCCACAAACTTCAGAATTTTCCAAGTATTGTCTGAAGAGGCTGGAGCCAAATTCAGGATACTGTACTATGGTTACCTGGTGATGACGGAGAAAACATTATACCGAGTATTGAAGCTGAGAGAAGGAATCGCTATGTTCCGACAAAGATCTGTTGACGAGCAAGAATTTCATTGAAAAATAATGGATCATGCATTCATTCAAAAGCTGGTATTTCTCGCCGGCTAAATCTCTCACTACAAGGAAATAATGGTTAATATTCTCACAGATCAAGAAGAGGTTACCAGCTTATTTTAGAAGCTCCAACATTTACCAACGAAGAGTAGGTGTCCAGGGAACAAAAACATGTATGTATGCTGTACTCTTGTCAAGATTGATGGACTGAATACATGGACTCCAGATTGAGGGACTGATTACCTCAGACTCCTTCTGATCTTCATCCACTCATCTCTGTACTGGACTGAAGAAGCCAGTTCGTAGAGGCTAATGATGTATCCATGTTCTCAGAACTGACAACGCTGTTAGAAGAGACAAAAAAAGATGTTTATTGATATCATTCAATATTTAATTTCCATCAAAGAATCAATCAGTGAACATTTCCCTGATCTGGAAAAATAATGAAATGATTGCAAGGATTGTGAAACTTTTTTTTTATTGGAGAAAAGAGTCATCAGGGACGAGGATGTCACAATGAAAGTATTGTGACACTTGTCCTGCGATAACATGCTGAAAAAACTCGGGACACTGATCTGGCAACCTTTTACCAAAAGCTGGGGTTGAATATTTTATTTACACTGACAGAGCTCTCAGAATCCTCATCTCATTTGGCACAACGTATCGCTGTCAGCTTGAATTTTCTATGATCAGCATTAAAACCAAGGAAAGAAATGAACTGGGTCTTATTCATGACCTGCGATGTGTGTTAACTGTGATAAACATCTCAAAGTTAATCAAGACGCGGTATCAACAATTACACTAATAATGTTATCTTGTATAGCTTGTCATGTGTTTAATCTTCCAACTGTGTTACGTCAACAATGAATCGTAGGACTAATGATGCAAAGGTATACGAATTATTGAAATTCGCTTTTCCAACGTGAATGTCATATTTTTATTTGCCAGTGGATCGAAATATTTTGCGCAAATTGTCAACAAAATATGATTTTATTTCATGATTTTAATTTTTTTAAATGATAGGGAGTAATTACACTTTACTTGACTATATCAATGATATTTTATTTTTTATTAACACATCGGCCGATTCCCACCAAGGCAGGGTGGCCCGAAAAAGAAAAAAACTTTCATCATCATTCACTCCATCACTGTCTTGCCAGAGAGGTGCTTTACACTACAGTTATAAAACTGCAACATTAGCACCCCTCCTTCAGAGTGCAGACACTGTACTTCCCATCTCCAGGACTCAAGTCCGGCCTGTCGGTTTTCCTGAATTCCTTCATAAATGTTTCTTTGCTCACACTCCAACAGCACGTCAAGTATTAAAAATCATTTGTCTCCATTCACTCCTATCTAATACGCTCACACATGCTTGCTGGAAGTCCAAGCCCCTCGCACACAAAACCTCCTTTACACTTTCCCTCCAACCTTTCCTAGGCCGACCCCTACCCCGCCTTCCCTCCATTACAGATTTATACACTCTCGAAGTCATGCTGTTTTGTTCCATTCTCTCTACATGTCCGAACAACCCCTCCACATTGATCTCAGACATGACATCTCCACAGCCTCCAGCCTTCTCTTCGTTGCAAAATTCATCACCCATGCTTCACACCCATATAAGAGTGTTGGTATAACTATACTCTCATACACACACACACACACACATACATACAACAGGCCTAGTGTCTAATCGACATGTGCCTAGGACAAAATGGAAACTAACATTCCCCTCTTTACTTCCATGGACAAACAAAGTTCTTTGTCTCCACAGACTCCGGAGTGCACCACTAACTCTTTTCCCCTCATCAATTCTATGATTCACCTCATCCTTCATAGACCCATCTGCTGACATGTCCACTCCTAAATATTTGAATACATTCACCTCCTCCATACTCTCTCCCTCCAATCTGATATCCAATCTGTTGTCACCTAATCTTTTTGTTATCCTCATCACCTTACTCTTTCCTATATTCACTTTCAATTTTCTTCTTTTACATACCCTACCAAATTCAGCCACCAACCTCTGCAACTTCTCTTCAGAATCTCCCAAAAGCACAATGACATCAGCAAAAAGCACCTGTGACAACTCCCACTTTGTATTTGATTCTTTATCTTTTAACCCCACACCTCTTGCCAAGACCCTCGTATTCACTTCTCTTACAACCCCATCTATAAATATATTGAACAACCACGGTGACATCACACATCCTTGTCTAAGGCCTACTTTTACTGGGAAATAATCTCCCTCTCTCCTACACACTCTAACCTGAGCCTCACTATCCTCATAAAAACTCTTCACTGCTTTCAGTAACCTACCTCCTATTCCATACACCTGCAACATCTGCCACATTGCCCCCCTATGCACCCTATCATACGCCTTTTCCAAATCCATAAATGCCACAAAAACCTCTTTACCCTTATCTAAATACTGTTTGAGTGGAATCTACTGAGAACAGCAAATCCTTAAGTGGATCACGGGAAAAAATGTGATATTCGGTGATGCTAAACTTCAGTTATTCCATGGAAAAATCCAATTTATTTAATTTTAATCAAGGGAAGTGCTGAACCCATAGGAATTGTGGAGAAAATTCTCCAGTAAAGGAGAAATATCTCTCAGCCCTCTGAGGGACTTAGCCCTCCCGCAACGCCTTCCTCTCCTTGGTAGAGTTCCTGATCAAGGCTAAACAAGAATAATTACTCTTTTCTCCTTAGCAGGAAAATTAAGGGAGAACCTGCATTCCACTTAATCTACAAGTTGGGACTATTAGGAATTCTAGTCTATAGCTAGATAACAAGAAACCTAACCTCTTGTATTGAATACTGTTGCAATGTGTAGAAAGAAAGATATAATGCCGAGTTCAGCATATTCCTTTGTACGGACGATGAGCTGGAGGGCGATGGGCCTTACATTGCTTCAAGGAATGGAAGAGGTGTGTCACGAGGGCGTTGCCTCCTTATTGTTAAAAGACAAAGCGACAGTAGAAACCAGTGCGTTCTTCTTCTTATTATTATTATTATTATAATCAAATAGAAGCGCTAAACCACAGGGGTGTGCGTTCTTAACTCTTGTTCATTCTGACAATCTCAAGAAATTTGGAAAGTTTGACTAGTTCCCTTATACGAGTCAGAAAATTCGCGGTAGAACTAATCATGTAGTGTTTATTGAGTCTCCGTGTTCTCCACCACCCACAGGATGGGTATGGGGTGCATAATAAAGATATTAAACTAACACTCGAGCCTTCAGTCAAGTCACCCATATCGGCCTTAATAGCGCTGTCAACGCCATAAGCTCACGTTACACGAGCAAGGTAAGGCTTAGTCTCACTTGTATCACCAAAAATGAACTGCAGTCCATGGGAAGACACAAGGTGATTAGGGCTGTCCTATTTGAGATCATAATTTGAGGGCTTTACGCCCAAACCAAGCGAGTACCACTACGCATTTTAGATGATAGTGAAATGCTGGATATACGCTCCTTTGAGGCAAATTGTTTTCTAACAAAATTGTTAATCAACTACCACTGTGGAATCTGGAACGGCACTCGGAAGGGATGTCCAGAAAGAGAGGCTGCTGGACATTGTGCTGTTAACAGATAAGTACCGATTGCTATATGTTTGATTCATGCAGGAAAGTGTATTTATCTAATCAGTTTTATACAAGAATCATATAGCACTTGATGAATGGGAAGCACTCAGGTTCGACCGAAGAAATAAGAGAACAAGCCCAGTTCCTTGCTGCAAGTGCCCCTCACCGCCATCAAGGTATTAAAAACTGGAACGGAATATAAAACATACTCAAACAACTTAGTAGTGCAGAAAAGGAATGTGAGGAGTTTGGAAGTGATATCAGATCATACCTTTACGGATCACACAAGTGTTATCACAAACGCAAGAAAATTTATAGGCTGGATAACTACAGCCCTTAAAACAAGATATGTCAAGCCAATCATACTGCTCTCATGTATTTTTGTATCTCCAGACTGGAATATTGCAGCACACTAACAGTTCCTTGTAAGGCAGGCATAATCGCAGAACTAAAAAAATGTACAACTACCTTCACTGCCTATACAAATTCAGTCAGGCACCAAAATTATTGGAAACATCTAAGAGACCCTTGAATTGTACTCCCTGTAATGTAGGCGAGAACGATTAATCATATTTTACACCTTTAAAATTCTGAAGGGATTAGTCTCAAATCTCCACACATAGAGCGCAAGAGGCTCGGGGATGGTGTGAAAAAAATTAAATGAAAAGGAGAGATATACTAAGGCATACTCGTTATCTCAATAAATGTAGAGGAGCCAAGTCTTTTAACACCCGTATTTCATACATGAAAGGATTTACCAACTGAACCCTAGTTTCTTTCAAAAGGAAGTTGGATAAGATCTTTTAATTTACTTATTAGCCGGGCTGTGGTGTCTATGTTAGATTAGGCTACATTAAGTTTCTTTAGGATTGACTATGTTAGGTTGTGTTATATTGTTACACAACTTTAGGTTACGTTGTTTTAATGTGACGTTATGTTACGTGACACAAACCTATGAAAATTTGTTGGAGCACACCTGACATTCTTTGCCAGTCACTAGTAAACCATTATTATCATTTAGTACTTTGAGGAATCGGAAGTTAAGGTTCGATGAATAAAAGGGGAAGGCAGATCCAAGTCTTTGGATCAAAAACCCCTCGACGGCATCAAGGAACCTCTTGAAAGCTAGCAGCAGTGAAGTGGATTTCATTACAGGGATAATATAAATAATTACACATCGCATTCCATGAAATGTTTGTTAAAAAAATCATGGACTTGATGCTTAAATAAAAAATAAAAGCACACTTGGTTTGCCGTGACCAGGATTCGAACCTGGGTTATTGCGGCCACAACGCAATGTACTAACCACTATACGATCACGGCCGTTGAACCACAAGTATCATCTGGTTGACTTTTTAAAATATTGATACCATTTGATATCTTTTTATACCTTATATAATTGGTGGCATGTATAAATTTGATTGAATATTATGCAATTATTATTCAGGAATAAACAACTACAATTTTTATCATTAACCTTCTATATATAAAACATCAATAAATGTATACATAAAATACCCATTGTACACACACACACACATATACCAAAAACGTGATTTGAAGTATTATAATTTATTATTTCTTTCTCTTATATCCGTAATAAAATTGCGACCATTATTTACTATTACACAACCACGATAACATGGAAAACGCTATCACAAGTCTTCGATATTAATGCAACGAGAATTTGATTTCCAGTTTTATAATCTAAGGCATATCGTGTTTACATACAAATCCGCTTAATGTAATCTACAACCTCGCTCACACCGCGCAGGCTCGAACAGGCAATATTAAGCACTAGATCAGTTACCAGCTATGATTTCCCCCCGATGTTTCACTAACCCCTAAAGGTATTTTTTTCCATCAATAGTAATAAACATTTTAATCTGGAAGTAAAACCACCTTGGGCCTGTCCGGGAGTTGAACCCGGGACCTCTCGCACCCGAAGCGAGAATCATACCCCTAGACCAACAGGCCGACGTAGACAAAGGTAATTTAGCGGGTACATTTGTTTACCTGAATTTGTTAACTTTTATTTTGAATAGGCTGTAATTGACGTAAGTTTTCATTTAGACTTTGTATATGATTTGAAACTTTTACAAGGGTTTTATATTATAATTTATATAGAATTTAACCTAAGATTACGCAATAAAGTGAAAATATGTACTTTTATAACTTAGGATAACCCAATAAAGCCTAACAATGCATCTTTTATAATGGCCTGGTTAGTGAGGATCCGAGCTTGGTGTAAAGCCCTCTAATCTTTAATTGAAACAATAAGAACTATTATAATACACAGCAAGCAATGCAACTATTAACTCTGACTACTTTCAAGTATAAAGATACGATCAACTTCGTTTTGATGATATATATATATATATATATATATATATATATAATGTCGTGCCGATTAGGTAAAACTGGTCAATTAGCAAGAACTCATCTAAAATTAAGTCCTTTCTAAAATTTGCTCTTATACGTTTAAAGATATATTTTTTTAATTTATGTTAATGTAAGAATTTATAATTTTGTACCAAGAGAAACTTTGAAAACCTACCTAACCTTATTACAACAAGCGCAATTTAATTTAGCCTAACCCAACTAAATATATTTTAGATACGTTAACATTAATTTAATAATAAACAAACACAATGAATTTTTTTTTTTTCGTTATGTTCAGAATGATTTTGGCGAAATTATTGCATACACAAATTTTCACTTGTCTTATATGGCAAGAAGAGCGTTGCTATTTAAGCCAAAATCGCAAGTTTTACCTAATCGGCACGACAATATATATATATATATATATATATATACACACACACGTGTTTACACGCTGCTCTTTTAATTCCCTCAATGACTGAATTAGGCACATAATTCTTATAATGGCTATAAATTATTAAGAGCGCACCTTAGATAACACAGCAAAGATAGTACGGTAGTACGATTTATTATATACCGTCTGACAAGTTGAAGCTTATTTTCACACACCTGCCCACCTAGCATTTAAAATAGGTAGCTTTATTTTAGCCCACTGTTAATCTGTTTTAGATTCACTATCTATGGCTATGCAGACTAAGAGAGATTTTTACAAGTATTCACTAGTGGTTATGTATATTAAACATAGAATAACTTCGAAAAGTCACCGTGCAAATTTCCAAGGGGCTGCATTTATGGGGAAATTTTATATACAAATATACCAGAAACTCTTATACCAGCCAAGGTCATCATATTCTGGAGAAAGTATTGATGTGTAAGAAAACTCCAGAACTGCTGGAAGGATTTAGGTGTTGCTTAAAAAAAATATTTGTGAAATGCTATGTATTTATGTTAACTGAAAAACAAAAATACAATACAGTGTACACAAATAACCCGCACATAGGAGAGAGAACCTTATGACTTGGATACGTTTCGGTTCATAGACCTTGGTCACTCATTTGGAGTGACCAAAGTCCCAGGACCGAAACTTATCCAGTAGAGATGCCCAAGTATATGCACCTGTGTCCTTTCATCCATGCTGTTTGTATCATTGTACATTCTACTGTCCTCAGAACTAGTGAACATCCCACCAGATGGATCGAAAAAACTGGAACCGACCTCCGCATGAACCAGCTACATGATCTGTGGCAAGTAAGACAACAGCGGCACTTCCCCGCTCCATGGGATATTACCCCATTCCAAACTACCATTCCTCCATTTCCCCTTAAAACTCTTCTTAAATCACAACCAAAGCGTCGTCTTGGAGCCAAACAGGATGCCTTAAGCTGTATTGATAACTTAGTCAAACAGAACACTCTTTCACAAATGATTTTATGTTTATGGTTCCAAACACCAAACCACTGATGCAGCTGGTAGTGCTACTGTTGTCGTACAGAGTTATGGCTCTCGTAAAAAAAAAATGGAGCACGCATCAATAACTGTTTGCTATACTCCTTGCACTCAAATGCGTCCATGTATCTAAGGTTGACACTTTAATTGTAACTGATTCTCTGTCATCCATAAATGCTCTCAACTCGTTAAGTATAAATTGTGGCATGCTTGTGTCAGAAGCCAGACACAGGTATGGTAAGATTGTGGACAGTGGAGTCAGAGTGCAAATGCTGTGGATTCCATCTCACATTGGTCTTCAGGTGCATGATAGAACTGATGAATTGGCTAAGTTGTATGTTTTTAAAGAGGGAGCAGATTACAATCTTGGGTTTTCAGTTAGCAGTTTGAGAACAATAATACGAAAAGAACTTCAATTGAACTTTATTGACTTAAGACTTAGGGAGATTGACACCAGTCAGTCCATCTATCATCATTCCATCATGCAGGAGGAGCCACATGTCTATGGTGCATCCAACGAACTAAGCAGACTCTTGGATGTCACTACCGTCCGCCTCCGGCTGGGTTACAAGTATCTTTGGCAGGTTAAATCACCACCACCAGATGTAGACCAAACAAAATGTATTTTATCCACAGTGGTATATTACAGACCATTCTGGAGAAATACCCTGACATTGCTTACTGTAAATAAAGCATTACCACGTGTGCGTGCGCACGCGTGCTTGTATGTGTATACATGTTTGTATGCGCGCTCGTGTGGGTGTATGACCCACTTAATATTTGTATTATAACTCATTACAATTGTGACCGGGTGTGGAGGTGTCAGTGGCTCATTACTTTGTAATTTGTTCACGATTGTAACCATGTATAGGAGTGTAGAGGGTTCATTACCTTTGTAACTTGCCATAATTGTGACCAGATCTACCTTGAGTTCATTACCTTTGTAACTAGTTCAGCTATCATAACTTTGGGGTCCAGTCCCTGTACCCATTATGTACCTCATTAATCTTTTGACTACCGCCCACAGGATGGGTATGGGGTGCATAATAAAGATATTAAACTATATGAACTACCGTTATAGCAACCCAGGATAACCCCATAAAGCAACTCTGGTTCATTTCCATTGGGGTCTTTTGAGCCTCTTTCCCGGGATGAGACTAGCAACAGTCTGCTAACAAGTCAATTACCTACTTCCTTCTATGCCAACAGGGGAAGCAGGTGGGGGAGTGTGCAGGTTTGCTTCATTGTGGTGTATATGCCGGCGGTGGCCAGAGTCAAAGAGGATTTTGTCAGATCGGAGTTAATTTATGCCTTCCGGGATTGACTCAGGTGCCTCAGGTGTCTATTATAGCGGGGGATTGGAATAGCATGATTAGGGTCAGGGATGTGGAACCACGGGGGGCAGGGTGCGTTTTGAAGGTATTGCAGGATGTTTTGAGTGCAGTGGGAGTGGTAGATGTGGTGGGGGGAGGAAGGGACCCTGTTGAGTACACCTTTTTTAGGAACGGTTATGCAGCTAGGCTGGATAGAGTATGTGACGAGGGCAGTGGTGGTGGAAAGGGTTAACTGTATGGATGTTGGGTTTTCTGATCATAAAGGGGTTTTGTTCGAGGGGAGTTGGGAGGGCGTGGTCAAGGTTTACTCGAGTTATTGGAAGTTGAATGCGAGTTTGTTGAGCAGAGTGGGGGGGGGGAAGTAGATTTTGAGGGGTGGTGGGAGGGGTTGTGGGGGGAAGGGGGATCGAAAACGTGGCGAAGTGGTGGTGTGAGTATGGGAAGGCGGGTATCAAAATGTTTTTTGAGGGTGAGCAGGGAGGATGCAAGGTACAGGTATGGGTATCAGAGATATTTGGAGGGCTTGTTGTGGGACGGGTTTGTTGTGGGACGGGTTTTGCGAGAGGAGGATGTGGTTGGTATACGTAGTAGGTTGAGGGATGTACAGAATGAAAGGTTTCATGCTTTGAGGGTTAGGAGTGGGATGGAAGAGGTTTTATGGGGTGATAAGGAGTCAGCGGTGGTTTTACGGCATTTTAGGAAGCGTAGGGAGGCGATGTTGATGTCTACTTTGATGGTTGAGGAGGGAATGGGGGGTATGATTCGGGAAGGGTGTTGAGGACCACGGAAGGTATGAGCGGATATGCGGAGCTTTGGTTTGGGAGGAAGTATAAGGTAGAGGGTAGGGACGTGGGGGCATGTGAGAGGATTCTGGGGGGGATAGTGAGTAGGATAAGTGAGGAGGATAGGGAGGCCATTGAAGGGATGATCACGGTTGAGGTGGTTTGGGAGGCTGTGAAGGGGTTACGTATGGGGAAGTCACCGGGGTTGGATGGGTTACCGGGTGAATTGTGCAGTATTGGCAGGTGTTGCAAGAGGTTTTGGTGAAAGTATTCAATGAGATGAGGGAGCGTGGAGTAATGGAGGAAACGATGGGGACAGGAGTCGTGGTATTAGTGCCGAAGGGCAAGCAGCTGAAAAGGTTTAAGGATTATAGGGCTATAGCGTTAATGGGCACGGATTATAAGATTTTTGCGAAAATACTAGCAAATAGGATAAAAAGGGGTTTGAGTAGTATGTTGCAGGACGGACAATATGGGATACCGGGTAGAAGCATTAGGTCTGGGCATAGGAGGATGAAAGGTTTCATTGAGGAGAGTCAGGAAGGGGTGTTTTGGGGTTGGATTGGCAGATGGCATATGATAGGGTAGATAGGAGTATGTTGTTAGGAATTTTAAGCAGACAGGGGTTTGGGGAGGAGATAGTAGGTTGGGTTCGTTCTCTCTATGAAGGGGCTTTGTTGAGGTTCCAAATAAATGGGATGGTGGGTTTGGCGGTGCACATGGGGAGGGGTCTGACAGGGTTGTCCTTTGTCTCAGATTCTGTTTGCGTGTCTCCAAGACCCCTTTTATAGGTTGGTAGAAGCAGGTTTAAGGGAGGAAGGGGTTCAGGGGGCGGATAGGACAGGAATAGTAGGGTACGTGGATGATACGACGATTTTGGTGAGGACTGAGGAGCATTTGCGGTTGGTGAATGGGTTAGTGGAGGTTTTTGGTTTAGCGACGGGCATGAGGGTAAATAGGGAAAAATCAAATCTGTTAGAGGTGGGGAGTTGGAAGGGGGGTGCGTTGGGTTGTCGGGAGGGGTGGAAATGTGTTGAAGTTATAAAAATCTGTGACATTTTTTTCAGTGATGATCAGGTGGCGGCAAGGGAGGAGAACTCGTGGGTGGTGGTGGACGTGGCTTTGAGCAGGATGCAGGGGTGGGGTGTGAGAGAGGTAACTTTATTGCAGAGGGTTGTAGTGGTAAACACATTGGTGTATAGTAAATTATGGTTTTGCGCAGCGGTGTACCCACTTTTGGAATGGGACGTGAGACGGCTGTTGCAAGGGGTGTTGGGGTTTGTATGGGGACATAGAAGGCATTGGTTAAGCCGGGAGGTTGTGGAAACCAACCCCAAGCCCCGGCTTGGGGTTGGTGCACCTCCGTTGTAGGCTGAGGAGTGTGTTTGTTAAACAGGAGTTTTTAGCAAGGGGGATGAGGGGCAGGGAAGTCCGGAAGTGGTGGGGGAAGGAAGTTGGTTGAGTGTGAGGCTATTTTGCATTTTCTGCTGGTAGTGAGTGAGCCGGGTAAGGTGAGGGTAAGTAGATTGGATAGGCTTGGCGTGAGTAAGCAGGTGGTGCAAGGGGAGGCGTGTTATCCTTTGTATAACTGGAGATGTACGTGGGGATGGTTGAAGAAATTGAAATTGCAGCCTAGGGTGAGGGAAATGGGGTTTAGATTTTTACATGGGATTTTGGCCTCTAGAGCGAAGCTTTTGGAAATGGACATCATGGGGGATGGGAGTTGTGTGAGATGTGGGGAGTATGAGACGGCATATCATGTCATTTATTTTTTAAATAACAAAAAAGGCACAATACCGTGACTAGAACAATACACACACACAACCCACACATATAAAAGGAGAGGAGCTTACAACGACGTTTCGGTCCGACTTGGACCATTTACAAAGTCACACTCAGTGACTTGTGAATGGTGTGACTTTGTAAATGGTCCAAGTCGGACTGAAACGTCGTCGTAAGCTCCTCTCCTTTTATATGTGCTGGTTGTGTGTGTATTTATTTTTTGCGTGGGGATTGGGATGGTGAAGGAATGGTTTTGTGGAGTGCTGGGTATGATGGGAGGACAGGGTGTTTCAGTGTTGAGAGCATTAAGTTTGGACGTGCAGGAATACTCGGAAGGCATACGAAGGTTGATAGCTTATTTAATTTTAGATTATATTCATATTACATGGGGTCTCAGGGACGAGAGGGGTGAGGTAAAAATTAAGGCTTTGGCGGCTGGGTTTTATCAGACGAAATGTCGGAACAGGGAGCTTATGGGAGGGCGTGGGATTCGGCTTTTCCCTTGGTTTATAGACGTTTGACAGTGGCTCAGCTTCTGGGGTCAAGACGATGAGGTGACGGGCTAGTCTCCGGGGTTTCGGGGGAGTGGGTTGGGGGTTTAGTGGGGAGAGGGGAAAGGGTAGGTTGTGTGTGTGTGTGTGTAGTTAGGTGTGAATGGGTTGTAAAGGGGGTTTGACTGGGTAAGTTTCGGGTGGGGCTTCCCTTTCGGGGTTGGTTGGATGAGGGGGGGGGGTGCTTCGGCAGCCTTTTTGGCTTATTCAGAGGTGGTCCTGTTAGGGCATCACTTTTTGTGTTAGCACTTTGTGCGTGAGGCATTTTGGTTATTGTTGTGTGTAATGTGAGGTGGTTGGCACCCATGTACAGGAGCATGTCTAGTTTGTACTAATGGTTAGTGTGAGTGAGTTTTCTTGATGTTGGTACAGATACATAATTAAAACAAAAAAATAAATAAATAAAGCCATTGTGGGATTACATACCTTGATATATTTTCCTGACATACTGTCAATTTGTAACTGGGATGTAAACACGATTTGTGTATATTTATTGTGTGGAACTTTGGCTGCTGGTGGGCAGATGTTTTTAAATTTATGTTGTGTGCCTTAATTTTACTTCTTGGTGGTGGTCATGTGCGGCCAATAAATGTGTTCAATAAAAAATTTGAATTTTATTTTCCGTTTGGGTTTTATTGGAGTAACGTGCTATTGCGAGTGTATTTAGTGTGAAGGGGTTTTCCTAGGTGTCATTGTGCTTTGGGATATTGTAAGGTTTATGTATGCCATTATGCTGCTGAGGCTTGGTTTTGTAATATTGTTGTGTTTTATGTATGGTGGATCTGTTTGTTTGTATTTGTATATTTAAATTTTAAATAAAATATAAAAAAAAAAAAAATTGAGAGTATATTTTGGGTATGTGTAGAATAATGAGTGAGGGTGTGTTACCCAAGTCGCTCGAGCTTGTAGGTTATGTTTGTTCTTTGGTATACCTTCTTTGTTAAGCTGAAATCACTTTGTTCCTGGTAATCAGGAATTTGCTTGTTGTATTGTGTGTATATTGTGATTGGATAGTACCACGAAAGAGTTTATATGTTTTGATAGTACTATGTATTGAGATGTTTTTTGCACTATGTAGTTTGTCTCTGGATATACTCATGTTTGGTTTTAAATAAAATATAAAAAAAAAAAAACTTCATACAACAAACATCCAAGATAACTTCTTCCATGGATTTGATGATATGAACACACAGTACCTCGGTAAGATCAAGACTAGAGCATAAACTAAACGCACTGGAACAAAGCAACACCCACACCCAGTCTGAGGACACCATCAACAGTCTAAAGGATCAAGCTACTCAACTAAATACCAACATCAAGAACGAAAGAGCAAGACCGGACTTACAACTTACCGATGTTATGAATAATTTCCAAGACCACTTTGAACAACAACTCTCTGACTCGACTGTAGTAAATAGCAACCTACCACCAACTATAACTCAAGAAACAAACATATAAAAAAAACACCTTAAAACTTATCCAATACCAACTTCGACTCAACATACCTAGTGAAGACATAAAGGAGTGTAAAGTGATAGGTTATCAAACTGGGAAAAAATCAGTGGTACTAAAGTTTAACTCTAGCTTACAAAGAAGTGAATTATTGAGAACATCTATTAATATGAAAACAAATGTTTGTCAACGAATGCCTGACCAAAATAAGACAATCTCCTCTACAGACTAAGAAAGCTACGATACGACCGAAAAATTCACCAGTGCTTTGCAAGGGAGAGAAAAATTGCAGTCAGGGGATTTTGGCATGTACACCCAACTATTATACTACTTTGTACATACATTTATCATGTCAAAATAAAATATTATTATTAACTATACTTTGGATAAAACTAGCAATGCAAATATTACAAGGAAGGGGAAGACATTTGTGTGGCAGCAACATGTAGTAGCGGTCAAATTGCCACGACAGGAGGCCCGACATGTGGGAAATTATAGGGATGAGGTTCACAGGCACATTCCTGAAAGATTTCATCCACATAATTTAAGGGGAGTGCAACAAAGAACCAATTTATTAAATTTAACCAATGTTAGTTGTACCTCGGAGCTTGGTGGGATTTTAGAAACACTAGGCTGCTCCATGTCTCCTCCGAGACCCACACACTTTCCCACCCACAAGTCAAGTCGGGCCTATGAATATTTTAAAATATAAAAGAATAATACCAATAATGTTGGTAAATTACTAGATAGTGGACTGTATAATTTGGGTTTGACTGAAATTATTCAGTAATAATTGGGTCCACAGTATTGGTATTAAATTTATAACAAGAGATTGCATATCCACAATATTAGAAACACAACCCATAGTAAATACTTACCACAACTATAATAGCTAGCTCACATTCTAATGCTACCCAATCAGAATATATGCACTGGCCAAGGCAATATATACTGTCAATTAAGGGTAAACATACCTGTGATGTGTGCTGCACAGATTTGGCATCCTCTTATTTCTCACCATACAGCCATATTGTAGCTGTTTCACATGATAATTGTCCATTTACCACATTGGAGGACGCTAAATAAACTTCCAATCCTTGATTCCAGCCGATAAACCCATTTTCGGCCTCGATAACATCGGATTATTAACACATGCACAATTTCTAACTACATCGCCATATTGTCACCGTCTCTCTCTGTATATCACTCCGCGGCCGCTCCACTCCCCCTCCCATCACAAGAAATTTCTAAAGGCCAAATCAGAGCCTCAATTTTACACACATCTTATTCAAATTTACACATTATAAATTTAGGAAAGTTATAAAAATTTCCACATCCCCCCCCCCATAAAAAAATTGTGAATACACACATTCCCAACAAGCCATCCTCGTAATTACATCGTGCATTTTCTGTTTCTGCATGATATAACCATCATCTCAAAAACCACCTCCCCACCCTGTTAAATTAGACACATATGCAACACTTGGGTATCTTTATTGTGGAAACGTTTCGCCCACAGTGGCTTCATCAGTCCAATACAAAGTAGAAAGGTATAAGGAGAGGAGGAGTTTGAGGTTATCAGTCCCTCGGCCTGGAGTCGATGTGTTCAGTCCATCAATCTTGTTGGAAGTGTAGCAAACGGCCGTAGAGATGGCTTATATGCTGTTAATCAGGTGAGATGCAGCAGTAGGAGGCAGGTCATAGTGGTATCAACCACTAGTCGAAGTAATCCTTGTCCAAAGGTTTGGACAAATGTTGAAGAATCCTTTGTATCAAGAACCCAGAAGTTGCTGTGTCAGACAGGATGTGATAAATGGTTCAGAGGAACCGACAAGTTGTTAAATTAGACACATATGCAACACTTGGGTATCTTTATTGTGGAAACGTTTCGCCACACGGTGGCTTCATCATCAATCAAAGTAGAAGGTATAAGGAGAGGAGATTTGAGGTTATCAGTCCCTCGGCCGGAGTCGATGTGTTCAGTCCATCAATCTTGTTGGAAGTGTAGCAAACGGCCGTAGAGATGGCTTATATGCTGTAATCAGGTGAGATGCAGCAGTAGGAGCAGGTCATGTGGTATCAACCACTAGTCGAAGTAAGTCCTTGCCCAAAGGTTTGGACAAATGTTGAAAATCCCTTTGTATCAAGAACCCAAGAAGTTGCTGTGTCAGACAGGATGTAGATAAATGGTTCAGAGAACCGACAAGTTGTTAAATTAGACACATATGCAACACTTGGGTATCTTTATTGGGGAAACGTTTCGCCACACAGTGGCTTCATCAGTCAATACAAAGTAGAAAGGTATGGAGGGAGGAGTTTGAGGTTATCAGTCCCTCGGCCTGGAGTCGTGTGTTCAGTCCATCAATCTTGTTGGAAGTGTAGCAAACGGCCGTAGAGATGAGCATATGCTGTAATCAGGTGAGATGCAGCAGTAGGAGGCGGGTCATAGTGGTATCAACCACTAGTCGAAGTAAGTCCTTGTCCAGGACTTGCTTCGACTAGTGGTTGATACCACTATAACCTGCCTCTGCTGTCACCTTAACACATCTTCCTTCGCACACTTTCAACAAGGTGATGGACTGGCCAATCGACCAGGCCAGGGCTGACCTCAACTCCTCTCCCCTTTCCTTTCTACTTTTATTGACTGATGAGAAACTGTGTTGGAAACATTTCCACAATAAAGATACCCAAGTGTTGCATATTGTCTAATTTCAACTTGTCGTTCTCTGGCCATTATCTACATCTGCTGGTTCTTGTGGCCAACATTTGTCCAAACCTTTGGACAAGGGACTGGACGTGGTTGATCCACTAGACCTGCCCTACTGCTGCATCTCCCTGATTCAGCATATAAGCCATCTCCGGCCGTTGCTACACTTCCAACAAGATTGATGGACTGAACACATCGACAGCCGAGGATACCTCAACTCCTCCTCCTTTCCTTTCTACTTTGTATTGGACTGATGAAGCCACTGTGTGGCAGAAACGTTTCCACAAAAAGATACCCAAGTGTTGCATAGTGTCTAATTTACAACTTGTCGGTTCTCTGAACCATTTATCTACATCCTGTCTGACAGCAACTTCTTGGGTTCTTGATCAAAGGATTCTTCAACATTTGTCCAAACCTTTGGACAGGACTTACTTCGACTGTGGTTGATACCACTATGACCTGCCTCTACTGCTGCATCTCACCTGATTCAGCATATAAGCCATCTCAGGCCGTTGCTCACTTCCAACAGATTGATGGACTGAACATCGCTTGCTCAAACTCCTCCTCTCCTTTCTTTCTACTTTGTATTGGACTGTCCCTGTGTGGCGAAACTTTCCAAAAGATACCAGTGTGCATGTGTCTAATTTAACAACTTGTCGGTTCTCCGAACCATTTATCTACATCCTGTCTGACACAGCAACTTCTTGGGTTCTTGATACAAAGGGATTCTTCAACATTTGTCCAAACCTTTGGACAAGGACTTACTTCGACTAGTGGTTGATACCACTATGACCTGCCTCCTACTGCTGCATCTCACCTGATTACAGCATATAAGCCATCTCTACGGCCGTTTGCTACACTTCCAACAAGATTGATGGACTGAACACATCGACTCCAGGCCGAGGGACTGATAACCTCAAACTCCTCCTCTCCTTATACCTTTCTACTTTGTATTGGACTGATGAAGCCACTGTGTGGCGAAACGTTTCCACAATAAAGATACCCAAGTGTTGCATATGTGTCTAATTTAACAACTTGTCGGTTCTCTGAACCATTTATCTACTCCCCACCCTAAACTAAATACTCATACTAAACTACTTTCAACAATGCTCAGTGTTATTTACCCATAATATAATTGCAATATTTACTATTGATATAACCATCTTACAAAACACTTTGTCAAAATGTAAAATCCTCAGAATGTAATTTGAGTAAACTTATTATCTGCTATAAACACAAGCTATGTTTAATTATAACAAAATTATAAATTTCTCTAGTATTAAGTAGTCTATAAGTCGTGATTAAATCTGCCCATAATGCCATGACATGATAGTGGCTCTCTTTGCACTTCAATTCTATATTGTAATTACAAAATCTCGATGTAAACTTGCAATGAAATAAAATTATTATTATTTACTCTTGCAACGAGAACCACACAAAGTTAGTTCATTATATCTTCTGCTCATTACTTTACGATAACGTTAATTTACGTAAATTTATGTATTATGTTACAGATAGTAAACAGTATCGACAAAATGAAGAATAAGAAGACATGCGCAAATAACCAAATACACCTATCCATAAACAGAGATGTGAACCAGTCTTCACACCATGTGAAAAACGTAATAGTTTTAATAACCTCTGGATTTGTCAAGACGCCACACTGCCACATGCTTACTTTTTGTAATTTGGAATTAAACGCATTTTTTTTATTTTATGTAACCTAATCTACCCTAAAATTAAAAAGAACGGCACATTGGATAATGCATCAGGATATAACTTGCGTAATATGACGGGTTGGTGGCTGGCTTCTCATTTGGGACTTCTTGACCACAATCTTTCACCTCAGGACCACTTCCTAACTCCTACAAATATCCATGTCTTGTTTCCCGTGTCACTTTCTAAACGTCCCTTGTGGACTAAATAGCATACTTACATCATGGGGTCACATCTCGCACTAACGAACGTCAACTAGTATATATGATCATAAATTTAACAAGAAAAGCCTTCAGGTATGAAGGCGGAAAATATCGTATATCCTAGTATAGAATGATCACAGATTCAGATGTAATTAATGAAGTGTAGCTAAATTACTGTGTTCTGTAGAAATGTGAACGAGTTGCCCATGAATAAGACACTGCAACTCATCCTAGCACCACTCTTGATACACGTGAAGAATTAAACATTGTGGGGAATAACTGGCATAAAAGTATACAACTAATTCACAGAGGGAATGCACATGTCGCAAACTCTCAAACCTTGGAACCTGTGCCGTCGTCCCGAGGACTATTAACTAACCATACCATGAGTTCAATCCCCGCCCGTGATATGGTTTGTTTGCAATCGTGTCATTACGATTTCGTGAGTCATGATGACTATTAACTATTATACAGTTATATAAAATATTACCCTTACTCAAAAGTATGGATAATATATTAACTATTGGGAAAATTAGATTACCTAGCAATTGTTCGTTATGTGGACACACTAATAATTATAATTATCATCGTGATGTTAAGATGTTTCACCACATAACGTCTCACTAAACACATAATGGGTGAGGGATTGAACCCATGGCAGGAGAGTCCTAAAACTCTCAGGCCAGTGCGCTGCCATGGGTTCAAGCTCCCACCATTCCGTGATTTGTTTGCAATCGTGTTATTACGATTTCGTGCGTCATCTCACTAACTACATCATAGTATTTATTGCCAAGGAGATCCACAGAAATACTAGGATACTTTTATGTCGTAGGAATCAGGACTATTATTATTGTTAGTGCAGTGTTCTTCTATTCTTATGTTTTTATTATATTTAGGGAGAATGGGAGGCAATCAGTTTCAATCCAAGGATCAAGAGCGCCTCATCAGCATTAAGAAACCTCCCTTCGTGATGAATATCATTAGTTATTCTAATGTATGTATGTGTGTATTTTATATATATATATATATATATATATATATATATATATATATAATATATATATATATATAATATATATATATATATAATATGAAAAAATAGAAGAATTCCAAGCGCTTTCGTGACTACTCACATTATCAAGGAACTATAAAAGGAAACGTGACAAGAAGGCTTATAAAGAGGCAGAATACACCTCACAGTCACATCACACTAACAAAGAAAACACCTCACAGTAGCGTAACATCTCACGACTCTGTGAAGAGGAACATAAGAAAGGACCTGAAACTCTTCCCAAGAATTAAGATTAGTCCAATTTATCATTAAATTCTTCCCAAATTTTATTAATTATAAATGAATCCAATTTATATAAACCAAAAGAAATATTCATATTATTTTCAAAACTGCTTTTAATAAAACATGATTCTATTATATTCCTCTCAACCATGGACTTGCTTGATACAACCTTCTCAGCATTTTGAAAATCAATTGGATGGTTAAAGTCTCTCACATGAATAAATAGAGCATTAGAATCTTGTCCAGTTCTAATGCTATATTTATGTTGTTTTAATCTTAGTTCAAGACTTTTAAAATACCCAAGAAACATAATTGATAAATCTTTTAAAATAGCTAGAAATACTTTTTACAATCCAAAAAGGGACAACCAACCTTATTCAACCAAAAATATGTTGGTTCTCCCTTACCATGAAAACTTGGTTGATATGCCTTCTTTTCTTAAGAATTTTAATATCAGTTGTATTTAAAAATCTTGATACAGTAAAAAGACTTGATAAAAAATTCCCCCCAAAATGCTGACGGATGTGTCTATAAGATTCCCTGTAAAATATGCGATAAAGTTTATTATTGTCAAACTGGTAAAAGTCTTGAACTAAGATTAAAACAACATAAATATAGCATTAGAACTGGACAAGATTATAATGCTCTATTTATTCATGTGAAGACTTTAACCATCCAATTGATTTTCAAAATGCTTAGAAGGTTGTATCAAGAAAGTCCATGGTTGAGAGGAATATAATAGAATCATGTTTTATTAAAAGCAGTTTTGAAAATATGAATATTTCTTTTGGTTTATATAAATTGGATTCATTTATAATTAATAAAATTTGGGAAGAATTTAATGATAAATTGGACTAATCTTAATTCTTGGGAAGAGTTTCAGGTCCTTTCTTATGTTCCTCTTCACAGAGTCGTGAGATGTTACGCTACTGTGAGTGTAGTCTTTGTTAGTGTGATGTGACTGTGAGGTGTATTCTGCCTCTTTATAAGCCTTCTTGTCACGTTTCCTTTATAGTTCCTTGATAATGTGAGTAGTCACAGCGCTTGGAATTCTTCTATTTTTTCATAGTGGTTGTTTTGCATATTTTGATATCACCTGTTTACTGTGATCTTTTTGCATATATATATATATATATATATATATATATATGATGGTAGGATTGCTGGTGTCTTTTTTCTGTCTCATAAACACGCTGGATAACAGGTATATCTAGCTACTTCTACTTACACTTTAGGTCACACTACACTGGCATACACATGCATATATATACATACACACATCTAGGTTTTTCTTCTTTTTCTTAATAGCTCTTGTTCTTTTTATTTTCTCTATTGTCTATGGGGAAGTGGAAAAGAATCTTTCCTCCGTAAGCCATGCGTGTCGTATGAGGCGACTAAGATGCCGGGAGCAATGGGCTAGTAACCCCTTCTCCTGTACAAATCTACTAAAAACGAGAAGAAAAACTTTATAAAACTGGGTTGTCTGAATGTGCGTGGATGTAGTGCGGATGATAAGAAAGAGATGATTGCCGATGTTATGAATGAAAAGAAGTTGGATGTCCTGGCCTAAGCGAAACAAAGCTGAAGGGGTAGGCGAGTTTCAGTGGGGAGAAATAAATGGGATTAAGTCAGGAGTATCTGAGAGAGTTAGAGCTAAGGAAGGGGTAGCAATAATGTTGAAGGATCAGTTATGGAAGGAAAAGAGGGAATATAAATGTGTAAATTCAAGGATTATGTGGATTAAAATAAGGGTCGGATGCGAAAAGTGGGTCATAATAAGCGTGTATGCACCTGGAGAAGAGAGAGTGTAGAAAAAGGAGAGATTTTGGGAGATGTTAAGCGAATGTATAGGAACTTTTGAACCAAATGAGAGAGTAATTGTGGTAGGGGACCTAAATGCTAAAGTGGGAGAAACATGCAGAGAGGGTGTAGTAGGTAAGTTTGGGGTGCCAGGTGTAAATGATAATGGGAGCCCTTTGATTGAACTTTGTATAGAAAGGGGTTTAGTTATAGGTAATACATATTTTAAGAAAAAGAGGATAAATAAGTATACAAGATATGATGTAGGGCGTAATGACAGTAGTTTGTTGGACTATGTATTGGTAGATAAAAGACTGTTGAGTAGACTTCAGGATGTACATGTTTATAGAGGGCCACAGATATATCAGATCACTTTTTAATTATAGCTACAGTGGGAGTAAAGGTAGATGGGATACAAGGAAAATAGAATCAGTAAGTAAAAGAGGTGAAGGTTTATAAACTAAAAGGAGGCAGTTATGGCAAGATATAAACAACTATTGGAGGATAGATGGGCTAGTGGAGTGTAGGCAATGGGGTCGAAAATGTATGGGGTAGATTTAAAAATGTAGTGTTAGAGTGTTCAGCAGAAGTTTGTGGTTACAGGCGAGTGGGTGCGGGAGGAAGAGGAGCGATTGGTGGAATGATGATGTAAAGAGAGTAGTAAGGGAGAAAAGTTAGCATATGAGAGGTTTTTACAAAGTAGAAGTGATGCAAGGAGGGAAGAGTATATGGAGAGAAAAGAGAGGTTAAAAGAGTGGTGAAGCAATGTAAAAAGAGAGCAGATGAGAGAGTGGGTGAGATGTTATCAGCAAATTTTGTTGAAAATAAGAAAAAGTTTTGGAATGAGATTAATAAGTTGAGGAAGCCTAGAGAACAAATGGATTTGACAGTTAAAAATAGGAGGAGAGTTATTAAATGGAGAGTTAGAGGTATCGGGAAGATGGAGAGAATATTTTGAGGATTTGTTAAATGTTGATGAAGACAGGGAAGCTGTGATTTCGTGTGTAGGGCAAGGAGGAATAACATCTTGTAGGAGTGTGGAAGAGCCAGTTGTGGGTGTAGGGAAGTTCGTGAGGCAGTGGGTAGAATGAAAGGGGTAAGGCAGCTGGGATTGATGGGATAAAGATAGAAATGTTAAAAGCAGGTGGGGATATAATTTTGGAGTGGTTGGTGCTATTATTTAATAAATGTATGGAAGAGGGTAAGGTACCTAGGGATTGGCAGAGAGCGTGTATTGTTCCTTTGTATAAAGGCAAAGGGGACAAAAGAGAGTGCAAAAATTATGGGGAATAAGTCTGTTGAGTGTACCAGGTAAAGTGTATGGTAGAGTTATTATTGAAAGAATTAAGAGTAAAACAGAAAGCAGGATAGCAGATGAACAAGGGGCTTTAGGAAAGGTAGGGGTGTGTAGACCAAGTGTTTACAGTGAAACATATAGGTGAACAGTATTTGGATAAGGGTAAAGATGTTTTTGTGGCATTTATGGATTTGGAAAAGGCGTATGATAGGGTAGATAGGGGGCAATGTGGCAGATGTTGCAGGTGTATGGAATAGGAGGAAGGTTACTGAAAGCAGTGAAGAGTTTTTATGAGGATAGTGAGGCTCAGGTTAGAGTGTGTAGGAGGGGAAGGGGACTATTTCCCAGTAAAAGTGGGCCTTAGACAAGGATGTGTGATGTCACCGTGGTTGTTCAATATATTTATAGATGGGGTTGTAAGAGAAGTGAATGCGAGGGTCTTGGCAAGAGGTGTTGGGCTAAAAGATAAAGAAGCAAATACAAAGTGGGAGTTGTCACAGTTGCTTTTGCTGATGACACTGTGCTTTGGGAGATTCTGAAGAGAAGCTGCAGAGGTTGGTGGATGAATTTGGTAGGGTGTGTAAAAGAAGAAAATTGAAAGTGAATATAGGAAAGAGTAAGGTGATGAGGATAACAAAAAGAATAGGTGACGAAAGATTGGATATCAGATTGGAGGAGAGAGTATGGAGGAGGTGAATGTATTCAGATATTTGGGAGTGGACATGTCGGCGGATGGATCTATGAAGGATGAGGTGAATCATAGAATTGATGAGGGTAAAGGGTGAGTGGAGCACTTCAGAGTCTGTGGAGACAAAGAACCTTGTCCATGGAAGTAAAAAGGGAATGTATGAGAGTATAGTTATACCAACGCTCTTATATGGGTGTGAAGCATGGGTGATGAATGTTGCAACGAGGAGAAGGCTGGAGGCAGTGGAGATGTCATGTCTGAGGTCAATGTGTGGTGTGAATATAATGCAGAGAATTAGGAGTTTGGAAATTAGGAGGAGGTGCGGGATTACCAAAACGATTGTCAGAGAGCTGAGGAGGGTTGTTGAGGTGGTTTGGACATGTAGAGAGAATGGAACGAGACAGAGTGACTTCGAGTGTATAAATCTGTAGTGGAGGGAAGGCGGGGTAGGGGTCGGCCTAGGAAAGGTTGGAGGAGGGGTAAAGGAAGTATTGTGTGCGAGGGCTTGGACTTCCAGCAAGCATGTGTGAGCGTATTTGATAGGAGTGAATGGAGGCATATGGTTTTAATACTTGACGTGCTGTTGGAGTGTGAGCAAAGTAACATTTATGAAGGGATTCAGGAAACCGGCAGGCCGGACTTGAGTTCTGGAGATGGGAAGTACAGTGCCGGCACTCTGAAGGAGGGGTGTTAATGTTGCAGTTTTATAACTGTAGTGTAAAGCACCCTTCTGGCAAGACAGTGATGGAGTGAATGATGATGAAAGTTTTTCTTTTTCGGGCCACCCTGCCTTGGTGGAATCGGCCGATGTGTTAATAAATAAAAAAAATATATATATATATATATATATATATATATATATATATATATATATATTCTAGGTAGTAGGTTGGTAGACAGCAACCGCCCAGGGATACTACCGTCCTGCCAAGCGAGTGTAAAACAAAAGCCTGTAATTGTTTTACATGATGGTAGGATTGCTGGTGTCTTTTTCTGTCTCATAAACATGCAAGATTTCAGGTATGTCTTGTTACTTCTACTTACACTTAGGTCACACTACACATTCATGTACAAGCATATATATATATATATATATATATATATACACACCCCTCTGGGTTTTCTTCTATTTTCTTACTAGTTCTTGTTCTTATTTCCTCTTGTCTCCATGGGGAAGTGGAACAGAATTCTTCCTCCGTAAGCCATGCGTGTCGTAAGAGGCGACTAAAATGCCGGGAGCAAGGGGCCAGTAACCCTTCTCCTGTATATATTACTAATGTAACAGGAAACTTTCGTTTTCCTTTTGGGCCACCCGCTTCGGTGGGAAACGGCCGACGTGTTGAAAGAATATATATCTCTTTCACACGTCGCATTCACCGAGCGGGAAAAACAAAGTTTCTCCTTTAATAATATATCAGGAGAAGGTTACTACGAATAGGTTAAGCTAGTCAATTAAAGAACTCGTTTAAAATTAAGTCCTTTCTAAAATTTTCTCATAAATGAAAAAAATATACGTATATTTATACGTATGAGTAAATTTAGAAAGGACTTAATTTTAAATGAGTTCTTGCTAATTGACCAATTTTACCCTATATATATATAATATATATATATATATATATATATAATATATATATATATATATAATATATATATATATATATTATATATATATATATATATATATATATATATATATATATATATATATATATATATATATATATATATATTATATATATATATATATATATATATATATATATATATATATATATATATTATATATATATATATATTATATTATATATATATATATATTATATATATATATATATATATTATATTATATATATATATATATTATATATATATATATATATAATATATATATATATATTATATATATATATATATATAATATATATATATATATATATATATATATATGGTAAAATTGGTCAATTAGCAGAACTCATTTAAAATTAAGTCCTTTCTTAAATTTACTCATACGTATAAATATAGTATATTTTCATTTATGAAAAGTTTAGAAAGGACTTAATTTAAACAGTTCTCTTAAATGACTAAGCAACTATTCGGCACTTAACATACACACCTCTCCTGCTCCTGTCCTGGCTACTCCTCAGGACTAATACGCGTCTGGTTTCAGAACAAAACCCTTAAACTGACATTATATATGGAGCGTTTTATATACATATTTTCAACAATACCCTGCATAATAGATAAAAAAAAAACAGGTGGCAATGTGAGCCATTTCCTCTGTCCCGGGCAAAACACTCGAAAAGTTGATTCTTCATAAGTATGATAGGTAGACCGAGGAGCAATCTTGAAATGAATTTTAGTGCGTCTGTGATCTATGGTACTCCATTAATTTTATGATTTCTGCATAAATTATCAAGCGAAATTTCACTTCTCACCTCACTCAAACTGCTGCTGTGGCAGTAGTAACACACAAGTGTCAAGTGAAGTACCTGGAGTATAGAGTTCCAGGGGTCAACGCCCCCGCGGCCCGGTCCGCGACCAGGCCTCATGTTGGATCAGAGCCTGATCAACCAGGCTGTTACTGCTGGCCGCACGCAGTCCAACGTACGAACCACAGCCTGGCTGGTCAGGTACCGATTTTAGGTGCCTGTCACAATATGCTTCAAGATGTAGATGAATTGTTCAGAGAACCGACAAGTTGATAAATTAGACATGTGCAAGTCTTGGGTATCTTTAATAAGGAAACGTTTCTCCACACAGTGGCTTCATCAGTCCATACAAAGGAGAATGGTGAAGAACAGGAGTGAGGTAATCAGTCCCTCAGCCTTCAGTCGATGTAATCAGTCATGCCTAACCTTTAGGCATGTCCTACTTCCACATTTGACAAATGTGATACCACCTACGACTGCTGCACCTCACCTGTCTACAGTACATAAGTCACTTCTTCGCACTTATGCTGTATTCTTTTCAAAATTGAGGGACTGATTACCTCAAACTACTCCTGTTTTTCACCATTCTCCTTTGTATGGATTGATGAAGCCAGTGTGTGGCGAAACGTTTCCTCATTAAAGATACCCAAGTGTTGCACACGTGTAATTTATCAACATGCTTCAAGATCCTCTGAAGAGGAGTTGGCAGAGCACAATTTAATAACTACTGCTATAGACTACACTGCCCTTGTTAAACCTGTAGGACTCGTATAGTAATAATCGATCTAAGGAAAAGGATAGCTCCGATTCTTTGGATCAAGAACTATTCACTGGCATTGAGAGATGGCACAGAGTAAAAGTATCGGAGACGAAGTTGGACAAATATAACTGCTAAAGACCTGAAGTGTTATGACGTGAACAATACTAATCATAGCAGGAAGGATATAACAATGAGTTATGTGGCAGGGTCTCAATTTCTTTATTAACATTATTAGGTATACGGACACCTTTTACCCAACACCTATATACTTCCAGCAGTATTGTAGGTTTGTTACACAGGACTTAAGTGTTTTCTTATATAACCAGCCCTTGAGGTGCTGTCGGGAATAAACGGTGAGGGGCTCTTGATCTAAGGAAATGGACTTGTTTCCCTTCCTTGGACTGAACCTGAATATCTTCCATTCCCCCAGGCGCTATGACCCTCTACGGGTTTAGCGCCCCCCCCCCCATGAATGTAATAATCATAATTTTCGGGAATAGAAACGGGAATGTAGGGTGTTGAATTTCTTGATGACGTGGATACTTAGGTGACTGTTGACAAGGAAGATATACCAGTTGGTGTGAGTCTCAAAAGTGTTGAGATGACTCTTGCTCTTGCAGAGCTAGTATGTAAGTCTGTTAATTTAATTAAGTGTTTAGGGTGTGATAATTTCTGTTGAGAATAATGTGCTGCGATGCGTCTATGAGACTACGTTACTGAAGGAGGCATCAGGAATATCATTTGTTTAAAGAGTAATAGTGTTGGGGAGAGCACTGAGCCCTGGGGAACATCAGTGTTAAGGCGGAAGAAGGCAATTAAGGCGTGCCAGTGCTAGCTAGCTAGTGAGTCAGTGAGACTAGCGAGTCAGTAACCCCCATCCTATGTTCAGGATGCTCTAGTGTAATATGCAGAAGGGGGG
>WNWK01016534.1:0-44665 GCA_009830355.1 Cherax destructor
AATTTCGTCCCATAGCAGCTTACTGCACTCCCTATCCAGGCTTGGGGGCCTGTAAATCACACCCAAAACTAATTTTTCACGACCCTCGAGAAACTGTAGCCAAACAGATTCTGTGTCCGATGTTTCTAATCTTATATCTTGTCTAACACAACAATTTAAATTATCTCTGACGTACATCTCCACTCCACCACCCTTCTTGTTGACCCTATCAGTGTGGAATAGCTTATAACCCTGTATGTTGCACTCGGAAGGCATTTCTCTATCTTTCAGATTGAACCAGGTCTCTGTTATAGCAATAATATTTATATTACCTACACTTGCAAGTAATCTTAACTCATCTATCTTATTTATTAGACTCCTACTATTTGTATAGTAAACCTTAAGGGAGCTAGTCACTCGTTTCCCTCTACTATCTCTCTTTGTTTGTTGATCAGTTGCTTTGCCTTTACTAGCAACTTTATTTTGAATATTGTCTTTTAAACATATCCCTGAGGTATCCTGGTAATATCTGCTGTTTCCAACCCTAATACTACAGCCTGATTGTTTCCCCACAAACACCCATACCTCTATAATCTATCAGTTTAAAGTCCTAGACAAGTCTCCAATGACCCCCCTCACTCGAATATGCTAATGCAACCACTCCAGCCCCAGAGAGATGAACCCCATCCCTTTCATACATATCACATTTGCCATAAAATTTGTCCCAGTTATCAATGAATGGAATTGCAAGTTCCTTGCAGTAGGTGTCTAGCCAGCAATTTATACCAATTGCTCTAGACATCCATTCATTGCCCACTCCCTTTCTAGGCAAAATGCTACATATGATTGGGATCCCTCCCTTAGACCTAACTACTTCTATGGCTGACCTGTACTTATCTAGTAGCTCCTGTCTTCTGCCCTTCCCAATGTCATTTCCACCAGCACTAAGACAGATAATAGGCTTGTTCCCATTACCTAACACAATATTATCCAACCTGCTAACTATGTCACCAACACCAGCTCCTGGGAGGCACACTCTCTGTCTGACCTTTCTATCTCTGTTACAAAAAGCATGGTCCATATAACTTACCTGAGAGTCTCCCACAATCAGAATATTCTTACCTTGATTAGCAGGGGTGTCAGTGGTACCTTTAACCTCACTAACCACTGAAGTACACTCGTCCTGGAGAACAGAGAATCGATTTCCTACCTTCACATCTTCTCTATTAACCTTCCTTATCTTCCTTCTTCCTGAATTGTGAACTACGTGCCACTTAAAGCGGCTGCCACTCTCACTGTATATTTATGTGACATTACTCAGTTTACAAACAAAAATTTGATTATTATACTGACTTAATGAGATGGGTGGTGCTTTTTTTCAGCCTTCATAGATCGGGAATATGGTTTAGCGGGTAATGACGTTGATGGATAGGTGAGGAAATCCCGCGCTGCCGGAAAAACAGTACCTGCTGTACCTCAGTTACTAGGGACGATTGAACTCCCTGGAGCGCAGGAGAGTAATTTACATCGTAATTTACACTTGGAAAATCCATGAGGGACTGGTCTCAAATCTGCACACAGAAATCACTCCCTATGAAAGCGAAAGACTCGGCAGACGGTGCAATATACCCCCAATGAAAAGCAAGGATGCCATGAGTACACTGAGAGAAAACAACAGTTATCGTCAGTGGCCTAAGGCTGTTCAACAGCCTCACATCATACATAAGGGGATTACCAAAAAAACACCTATCTGTCTTCAAGAGGGAACTGGACAGATACCTATAGTCAGTGCCTGACCGATCAGGCTGTGGTTCGTACGTTGAATTATGTGTGGCCAGTAGCTACAGTCTGGTTGATCATGCCCCGAACCACCGTGAGGCCTGGTCATAAACAGGGCCGCGGGGGCGCTGACCCCCGAAACACCCTTCAGGTAAGCTTCTTGAACTCTGACGACATGTTAATTCCTTCCCCTTTCTCGGCATGTTGTCTGGTTCCAGAGAACGAAGGATATGTTAATAGGAAAAATGTTCAATAAGGAACGTCTCTTGGCTCATTTTATTCTCATTTTTAAGTTACAGGGAAATACCACTTGTGCCACAGTACACTCAACATCTGTAATGATAAAAAAAAAATGCGTGGAGCACAAAAACGTTGAAATCTTACCTTTAATCTTAAAGAAACAACCAACAGTATTTTAATTAAATATGTGGGTAACTTTCGTATGTGAATAGAATGAACGTCTCTTCAGTGTTTCAGAGACACTTCATCCATTTTAGAAAAATGAAATGAAAAATGTACAATAATAAGGAAATAAACAATTCGAAAAATAAAACAGAAAATAATTCTATAAAGTATACCCGACCATAAAACACAAACATGAAATATTACCTAACTGAATTAATCAATGAAAAAGTAAAATGTACCAAATGAATCAAAGCTAATACACGAACATCAATGAGAGACTCCTCCAGCATGAGGAAGTGTGGTCCTGAAGGATGGCTAAGATCCACCGTGGCTTACCCTGACTTACGTAGTAAAGCCACTTGTAGAAAGGCGAGGATAAAAGGAGAGGAGTCAAGCACCTCAAACTGAAGACTGAGATCGTTACGTCCAGGGAAGAATAGGCATGAACCCTAATGAGGAGCGTCAGTCAACACCCGATGTGGTTCAGCACAACACAGAATCACATCTAAACGAACTGTTAATGATTCGGTGAACCCACCAAACTGAGGTTTCACAGATTCAAAGAGGTGACGAGCTGAGAGAAATGAAGCATTGCTTCCAGAACGGCAAAGTCACAAAGGTAAACAAGGACAACTTCCTCAGCTACGTAAAATCAAGTGCAATTGAAGATTCGCAGGACTTTTTCCAAGTGATATTTTGCTTCACATCGAATATTATAGCTGAGATACAGATAAAATAAAAGAGTTATCTAGAACAAACATTCCTTGTTACTGTTCAGTAATTACATTTACTGCAAAAACATTTCAGCTATACCAAAGATATCCTCAATAGCTCATCACAAATAACAACAGTAAAATCATTATCCGACAACAACTTGGTTAAAAATATATTCTCTTTTTAAAAGACAACCAAAGAGAATATAAACACTGTCATTCCATTTATAAGACCTCTAATTGAATATTGTTTAAGCACAGTGGACACAATGGACGCATAATTTTATTCTAAACTCGTAACAGTTGTTGTCAGATAAACTGTATCAGGTAATGTATTATTAGCGTGTGTTGTGCACCAAAACTGTATTTCATTACTACTCTTTATTTTAATTGTAAAATTAATATTTTTTTGGGGAAATGAAGACAATTTTAAATTTATTCGCTACACACATTATATATATATATATATATATATATATATATATATATTTTTTTATTATTTTTTATTAACACATCGGCCGATTCCCACCAAGGCAGGGTGGCCCGAAAAAGAAAAACTTTCATCATCATTCACTCCATCACTGTCTTGCCAGAAGGGTGCTTTACACTACAGTTATAAAACTGCAACATTAACACCCCTCCTTCAGAGTGCCGGCACTGTACTTCCCATCTCCAGAACTCAAGTCCGACCTGCCGGTTTCCCTGAATCCCTTCATAAATGTTACTTTGCTCACACTCCAACAGCACGTCAAGTATTAAAACCATATGCCTCCATTCACTCCTATCAAATACGCTCACACATGCTTGCTGGAAGTCCAAGCCCCTCGCACACAAAACTTCCTTTACCCCCTCCCTCCAACCTTTCCTAGGCCGACCCCTACCCCGCCTTCCCTCCACTACAGATTTATACACTCTCGAAGTCACTCTGTCTCGTTCCATTCTCTCTACATGTCCAAACCACCTCAACAACCCTCCTCAGCTCTCTGGACAATCGTTTTGGTAATCCCGCACCTCCTCCTAATTTCCAAACTCCGAATTCTCTGCATTATATTCACACCACACATTGACCTCAGACATGACATCTCCACTGCCTCCAGCCTTCTCCTCGTTGCAACATTCATCACCCATGCTTCACACCCATATAAGAGCGTTAGTATAACTATACTCTCATACATTCCCTCTTTACTTCCATGGACAAGGTTCTTTGTCTCCACAGACTCCGAAGTGCTCCACTCACCCTTTTCCCCTCATCAATTCTATGATTCACCTCATCCTTCATAGACCCATCCGCCGACATGTCCACTCCCAAATATCTGAATACATTCACCTCCTCCATACTCTCTCCCTCCAATCTGATATCCAATCTTTCATCACCTATTCTTTTTGTTATCCTCATCACCTTACTCTTTCCTATATTCACTTTCAATTTTCTTCTTTTACACACCCTACCAAATTCATCCACCAACCTCTGCAGCTTCTCTTCAGAATCTCCCAAAAGCACAGTGTCATCAGCAAAAAGCAACTGTGACAACTCCCACTTTGTATTTGCTTCTTTATCTTTTAGCCCAACACCTCTTGCCAAGACCCTCGCATTCACTTCTCTTACAACCCCATCTATGAATATATTGAACAACCACGGTGACATCACACATCCTTGTCTAAGGCCCACTTTTACTGGGAAATAGTCCCCTTCCCTCCTACACACTCTAACCTGAGCCTCACTATCCTCATAAAAACTCTTCACTGCTTTCAGTAACCTTCCTCCTATTCCATACACCTGCAACATCTGCCACATTGCCCCCCCTATCTACCCTATCATACGCCTTTTCCAAATCCATAAATGCCACAAAAACATCTTTACCCTTATCCAAATACTGTTCACCTATATGTTTCACTGTAAACACTTGGTCTACACACCCCCTATCTTTCCTAAAGCCCCCTTGTTCATCTGCTATCCTGCTTTCTGTTTTACTCTTAATTCTTTCAATAATAACTCTACCATACACTTTACCAGGTACACTCAACAGACTTATTCCCTATAATTTATGCACTCTCTTTTGTCCCCTTTGCCTTTATACAAAGGAACAATACACGCTCTCTGCCAATCCCTAGGTACCTTACCCTCTTCAATACATTTATTAAATAATAGCACCAACCACTCCAAAATTATATCCCCACCTGCTTTTAACATTTCTATCTTTATCCCATCAATCCCAGCTGCCTTACCCCTTTCATTCTACCCACTGCCTCACGAACTTCCCCTACACCCACAACTGGCTCTTCCACACTCCTACAAGATGTTATTCCTCCTTGCCCTACACACGAAATCACAGCTTCCCTGTCTTCATCAACATTTAACAAATCCTCAAAATATTCTCTCCATCTTCCCGATACCTCTAACTCTCCATTTAATAACTCTCCTCTCCTATTTTTAACTGTCAAATCCATTTGTTCTCTAGGCTTCCTCAACTTATTAATCTCATTCCAAAACTTTTTCTTATTTTCAACAAAATTTGCTGATAACATCTCACCCACTCTCTCATCTGCTCTCTTTTTACATTGCTTCACCACTCTTTTAACCTCTCTTTTTCTCTCCATATACTCTTCCCTCCTTGCATCACTTCTACTTTGTAAAAAACCTCTCATATGCTAACTTTTTCTCCCTTACTACTCTCTTTACATCATCATTCCACCAATCGCTCCTCTTCCCTCCCGCACCCACTCGCCTGTAACCACAAACTTCTGTTGATAATGTGTAATGTGAGTATTCACGAAACCGCTTGGAATTCCTCTATTTTTTCATAGTGGTTATCTTGCATATTTTGATATCACCTATTTACTGTGATCTTTTTGCATATATATATATATATATATATATATATATATATATATATATATATATATATATATATATATATATATATATATATATATATGTCGTGCCGATTAGGTAAAACTGGTCAATTAGCAAGAACTCATCTAAAATTAAGTCCTTTCTTAAATTTTCTCTTATACGTTTAAAGATATATTTTTTTCATTTATGTTAATGTAAGAATTTATAATTTTGTACCAAGATAAACTTTGAAAACCTACCTAACCTTATTACAACAAGCGCAATTTAATTTAGCCTAACCCAACTAAATATATTTTAGATACGTTAACATTAATTTATTAATAAACAAACACAATGAAATATATTTTTTTCGTTATGTTCAGAATGATTTTGGCGAAATTATTGCATACACAAATTTTTACTTGTCTTATATGGCAAGGTGAGCGTTGCTATTTAAGCCAAAATCGCAAGTTTTACCTAATCGGCACGACATATATATATATATATATATATATATATATATATATATATATATATATATATATATATATATATATATATATATATATATATATATATATATAGCTAAGGGGTATGTCCTACGAGGAGAGGTTAAGGGAAATCGACCTGACGACACTGGAAGACAGGAGAGATAGAGGGGATATGATAACGACATATAAAATACTGAGAGGAATCGACAAGGTGGACAGAGACAGAATGTTCCAGAGATGGGACACAGCAACAAGGGGTCACAGTTGGAAGTGGAATAGTCTGGGAAGTGATGTAGTGAAGGCAGGATCCATACATAGCTTTAAGGAGAGGTATGATAAAGCTCATGTAGCGGTTAGAGTGACCGAGTAGCGGCCAGTGAAGAGGCAACCACAACTAGGTGAATACACACACACACACACACACATATATATATATATATATATATATATAGTCGTGCCGATTAGGTAAAACTTACGATTTTGGCTTAAATAGCAACGCTCACCTTGCCATATAAGACAAGTGAAAATTTGTGTATGCAATAATTTCGCCAAAATCATTCTGAACATAACGAAAAAAATATATTTCATTGTGTTTGTTTATTATTAAATTAATGTTAACGTATCTAAAATATATTTAGTTGGATTAGGCTAAATTAAATTACGCTTGTTGTAATAAGGTTAGGTAGGTTTTCAAAGTTTCTCTTCGTACAAAATTATAAATTCTTGCATTAACATTAATTAAAAAAATATATCTATAAACGTATAAGAGAAAATTTTAGAAAGGGCTTAATTTTAGATGAGTTCTTGCTAATTGACCAGTTTTACCTAATCGGCACGACATATATATATATATATATATATATATATATATATATATATATATATATATATATATATATGTGTGTGTGTGTGTGTGTGTGTGTGTGTGTGTGTCGTGCCGATTAGGTAAAACTTACGATTTTGGCTTAAATAGCAACGCTCTTCTTGCCATATAAGACAAACGAAAATTTGTGTATGCAATAATTTCGCAAAAATCATTCTGAACATAACTAAAGAAATATATTTCAATGTGTTTGTTTATTATTAAATTATTGTGAACGTATCTAAAATATATTCAGTTTGGTTAGGCTAAATTAAATTGCGCTTGTTATAATAAGGTTAGGTAAGTTTTCAAAGTTTCTCTTGGTACAAAATTATAAATTTTTACATTAACATAAATGAAAAAAATATATCTTTAAACTTATAGGAGAAAATTTTAGAAAGAACTTAATTTTAAATGAGTTATTTCTAATTGACCAGTTTTACCTATTAGGCACGACATATATATATAAAATATACGCATACAGTCACACACATATGCTCACACACACACACACACACGCACACACACACACACACACACACTCATAACACACACACACACACACACACACACACACACACACACACACACAGAGGAAAAAGATTAAGCGGGAAGGCCAGAATGAGCCCCTGGTTTACCCAAAGGTGCAGGGAGGCAAAGACTCAGAGTGTCAGAGAATGGAAAAGGTACAGAAGGCAAAGAACCCAAGTAAACAAAGAGATTAGTAGAAGAGCTAGAAACGAGTATGCACAGGTACGGAGGGAGGCCCAGAAACAGTATGAAAACGACATAGCATCGAAAGTTAAGTCCGACCTGAAACTGATGTACAGTCACATCAGAAGGAAGACAACAGTCAAGGACCAGATGATAAGGCTGAGGAGAGAAGATGGGGAACTCACAAGTAACGATCAAGAGGTATGTGACGAGCTCAACTTGAGGTTTAAGGAAGTATTCACAGTGGAGGAAGGAAGGCAGCTGGGTAGACAGGACGGGGTTCGTCGCCAACAAGGAATGTATCAAGTGCTAGAGGGCATACACACAACTGAGGAGGAGGTGAAGCAGTTACTCAGTGACCTCGATACCTCAAAGGCGATGGGTCCGGACAATATCTCCCCGTGGGTTCTTCGGGAAGGAGCTGAGGTACCGAGTGTGCCACTTACCATAATATTCAACACATCCCTTGAAACTGGGCAGCTACCTGAGGTATGGAAGAAGGCCAACGTAGTCCCCATCTCTAAAAAAGGAGACAGAAAAGAGGCACTAAACTATAGACCGGTGTCACTTACGTGTATAGTGTGCAAAGTCCTGGAGAAAATCATCAGGAAGAGAATGGTGGAGCACCTCGAGCTGAACAGGATAATAAACACCAGACAGCACGGATTCCGGGAAGGCAAATCCTGTGTAACAAACCTCCTAGAGTTCTATGATAGGTAAGGCAAGAGAGAGAAGGGTGGGTTGATTGCATTTTCCTGGACTGTAGGAAGGCCTTCGACACAGTTCCTCATATGAGATTAGTAAAGAAGTTGGAAGAACAAGCATGTATAACAGGAAGGGCACTGGAATGGATCAGGGAATACCTCACAGGGAGGCAACAACGGGTCATGGTGCGTGATGAGGTAACACAGTGGGCGCCTGTGACGAGCGGTGTACCGCAGGGGTCAGTCCTAGGACCAATGTTATTCTTGGTATATGTAAATGACATGACGGACGGGATAGACTCAGAAATGTCTCTGTTCGCAGATGATGTGAAATTAATGAGGAGAATCACATCGGAAGAGGACCAAGCAGGACTGTAAATAGACCTAGACAAGCTTGACATCTGGTCTAGCAACTGGCTTCTGGAATTCAATCACACCAAATGCAAAGTCATGAAGATCGGAGAAGGGCAAAGAAGACCGCTGACAGAGTACAGGCTAGGCGGACAAAGGCTACAAACCTCGGCAAAGGAGAAAGACCTTGGGGTGAGTATAACGCCAAGCACCTTTCCGGAGGCACACATCACCCAGATAACTGCGGCAGCATATGGGCGACTGGCAAACCTAAGATTAGCGTTCCGTTACCTTAACAAGGAATCGTTCAAGACACTGTACACCGTGTACGTCAGGCCCATACTAGAATATGCAGCACCAGTCTGGAACCCACACCTGGTCAAGCACGTAAAGAAACTAGAGAAAGTGCAAAGGTTTGCGACAAGGTTAGTGCCACAACTCAGGGGGTCTGTCCTATGAAGAAAGGTTGAGGGAAATAGGACTAACAACACTGGAGGAAAGAAGGGTCAGAGGAGACATGATAACGACATACAAAATACTGCGGGGAATTGACAAGGTAGACAGTGACAGGATGTTCCAGAGAGGGAACACAGAAACAAGGGGACACAACTGGAAGCTGAAGACTCAGATGAGTCAAAGGGATGTTAGGAAGCATTTCTTCAGCCACAGAGTAGTCAGGAAGTGGAATAGTCTAGAGAAAGATATAGTGGAGGCAGAAACCATACATAGTTTTAAGACAAGGTATGATAAAGCTCATGGAGCAGGGAGAGCAGAGAACCAGTAGCGGACAGCGAAGAGGCGGGGCCATGAGCTGAGTCTCGACCCCTGCAACCACAATTAGGTGAGTACAACACACACACACACACACAAACACACGCACAGTATTTATATCCAAAAGCAATAGATATTTCTTTACATGTTCTACTATAAAGAAAATCCCGCAGACATGGCGTCAGTTGGCACTCTCAGAATACTTCCAACAAAAATTGCAAACAACTTGTATACCACCTTTCCTATTTTTGTTTCAGACCAAAAAGTACCAAAAGTTTTCAGCTTATTGAAGCATTAGATGTCTTTCGTGTCTTTCTGATCATCAGAGGCTTGCTAATGCAGAGTTCGGATCGCAACCGAGGGAATCGGGGTTCGATACCCGGATTGGGCTATATATATATATATATATATATATACGTTTAAAGATATATTTTTTTTTCATTTATGTTAATGTGAAAAATTTATAATTTTGTACCAAGAGAAACTTTGAAAACCTACCTAACCTTATTACAACAAGCGGAATTTAATTTAGCGTAACCCAACTAAATATATTTTAGATACGTTAACATTAATTTAATAATAAGCAAACACAATTAAATATATTTTTTTTCGTTAGATTCAGAATGATTTTTGCGAAATTATTGCATACACAAAATTTCGCTTGTCTTATATGGCAAGAAGAGCGTTGCTATTTAAGCCATAATCGCAAGTTTTACCTAATCGGCGCGACATATATATATGTCGTGCCTAATAGGTAAAACTGGTCAATTAGCAAGAACTCATTTAAAATTAAGTCCTTTCTAAAATTTTCTCTTATACGTTTAAAGATATATATTTTTCATTTATGTTAATCTAAAAATTTATTATTTTGAACCAAAAGAAACTTAGAAAACTTACCTAACCTTATTATGACAAGCGCAATTTAATTTAGCCTAACCCAACTAAATATATTTTAGATACATTTACAATAATTTAATAATAAACAAACACAATGAAATATATTTTTTTCGTAAGGTTCAGAATGATTTTGGTGAAATTATTGCATACACAAATTTTCGCTTGTCTTATATGGCAAGAAGAGCGTTGCTGTTTAAGCCAAAATCGCAAGTTTTACCTAATCGGCACGACATATATATATATATATATATATATATATATATATATATATATATATATATATATATATATATATATATATATATATATATATATATTTATATATATATATCTATATATATATCTATAGGCAGTGGGTAGAATGAAAGGGGTAAGGCAGCTGGGATTGATGGGATAAAGATAGAAATGTTAAAAGCAGGTGGGGATATAATTTTGGAGTGGTTGGTGCTATTATTTAATAAATGTATGGAAGAGGGTAAGGTACCTAGGATTGGCAGAGAGCGTGTATTGTTCCTTTGTATAAAGGCAAAGGGGACAAAAGAGAGTGCAAAATTATAGGGGAATAAGTCTGTTGAGTGTACCTGGTAAAGTGTATGGTAGAGTTATTATTGAAAGAATTAAGAGTAAAACAGAAAGCAGGATAGCAGATGAACAAGGGGCTTTAGGAAAGGTAGGGGTGTGTAGACCAAGTGTTTACAGTGAAACATATAGGTGAACAGTATTTGGATAGGGTAAAGATGTTTTTGTGGCATTTATGGATTTGGAAAAGGCGTATGATAGGGTAGATAGGGGGCAATGTGGCAGATGTTGCAGGTGTATGGAATAGGAGGAAGGTTACTGAAAGCAGTGAAGAGTTTTTATGAGGATAGTGAGGCTCAGGTTAGAGTGTGTAGGAGGGAAGGGGACTATTTCCCAGTAAAGTGGGCCTTAGACAAGGATGTGTGATGTCACCGTGGTTGTTCAATATATTTATAGATGGGGTTGTAAGAGAAGTGAATGCGAGGGTCTTGGCAAGAGGTGTTGGGCTAAAAGATAAAGAAGCAAATACAAAGTGGGAGTTGTCACAGTTGCTTTTTGCTGATGACACTGTGCTTTTGGGAGATTCTGAAGAGAAGCTGCAGAGGTTGGTGGATGAATTTGGTAGGGTGTAAAAGAAGAAAATTGAAAGTGAATATAGGAAAGAGTAAGGTGATGAGGATAACAAAAAGAATAGGTGACGAAAGATTGATATCAGATTGGAGGGAGAGAGTATGGAGGAGGTGAATGTATTCAGATATTTGGGAGTGGACATGTCGGCGGATGGGTCTATGAAGGATGAGGTGAATCATAGAATTGATGAGGGGAAAAGGGTGAGTGGAGCACTTCGGAGTCTGTGGAGACAAAGAACCTTGTCCATGGAAGTAAAGAGGGAATGTATGAGAGTATAGTTATACCAACGCTCTTATATGGGTGTGAAGCATGGGTGATGAATGTTGCAACGAGGAGAAGGCTGGAGGTAGTGGAGATGTCATGTCTGAGGTCAATGTGTGGTGTGAATATAATGCAGAGAATTCGGAGTTTGGAAATTAGGAGGAGGTGCGGGATTACCAAAACGATTGTCCAGAGAGCTGAGGAGGGGTTGTTGAGGTGGTTTGGACATGTAGAGAGAATGGAACGAGACAGAGTGACTTCGAGAGTGTATAAATCTGTAGTGGAGGGAAGGCGGGGTAGGGGTCGGCCTAGGAAAGGTTGGAGGGAGGGGGTAAAGGAAGTTTTGTGTGCGAGGGGCTTGGATTTCCAGCAAGCATGTGTGAGCGTATTTGATAGGAGTGAATGGAGGCATATGGTTTTAATACTTGACGTGCTGTTGGAGTGTGAGCAAAGTAACATTTATGAAGGGATTCAGGAAACCGGCAGGCCGGACTTGAGTTCTGGAGATGGGAAGTACAGTGCCGGCACTCTGAAGGAGGGGTGTAAATGTTGCAGTTTTATAACTGTAGTGTAAAGCACCCTTCTGGCAAGACAGTGATGGAGTGAATGATGATGAAAGTTTTCTTTTCGGGCCACCCTGCCTTGGTGGGAATCGGCCGATGTGTTAATAAAAAAATATATATCTATATATATATATCTATATATATATATATATATATATATATATATATATATATATATATATATATATATATATATATATATATATATATATATATATATATATATATATATATAATATGTGGACGAATTTTTTATTTAACATTTGCGCCTTTTCACCTTGTGGTAAACAGACAACTAGAGTGTTAGTCTATTTTTGTGGGCAGCATTGTGGGATGTGGGAGTGTCTCAGAGCCGGGCATCGAAATGAACAGAGCTCGGGAAACAGCTCTGAGCTAAGCTCGGGAAACAGCTCTGAGCTAAGCTCGGGAAACAGCTCTGAGCTAAGCTCGGGAAACAGCTCTGAGCTAAGCTCAGGAAACAGCTCTGAGCTAAGCTCGGGAAACAGCTCTGAGCTAAGCTCGGGAAACAGCTCTGAGCTAAGCTCGGGAAACAGCTCTGAGCTAAGCTAGGAACAGCGCTGTGAATTTTGTAAATGAACTGAGTCAGGACAAAAGCTGTGAGCTTGTAAACGAGCTGAGGTAAGTCTATATATGATTGACGCTTTCAGAAAGCTTTTCTCCACGCTTTCCATCAAGGCAGGAACTGGGATGTCCTCGGATCAAACCTGACCACCTCCCACATCCCCAGGCACTGTAAAACCCCTTCGGCTTTAGCTCTAACTAAGAATATAATATAAATTATTCTGCAGTCATGCCTCCTAGGTCGTAGTCCTCGCGGGTAAAAAATTCTCTTGGGTATAAAAAATGCCCAGATGGAGGAGGTGGCATCGCTCCTTGGCACTGTGCCAGCCGTCTCAGCCACGAGTTATGCAGCCTCCTGGCCTTCTTCCTTCCTTCCTTCCTTCCTCCCAGACACATTATTGAGTACCGCAGAGTAAAAGGAGGGAGAGAGAGAGAGAGAGAGAGAGAGAGAGAGAGAGAGAGAGAGAGAGAGAGAGAGAGAGACAACTCACACATACACACTCTGTGATTTTACTCATCATTTAAGTATCAAAATTTCAATACACTTCATTATGCTGGTTATCCTCACCAATGCGACACTTGATGATGCTGGGTAAACACACGCACCCAAACACTGTGCTGGGTGCGTGTGTTCACCCAACACACGCACTCAGCCACTGTGCTGGGTGCGTGTGTTCACCCAACACACGCACCCAGCCACTGTGCTGGGTGCGTGTGTTCACCCAACACGCGCACCCAGTACAATGGCTGTTCTTTGCATTAACTGCGACTTCAACCTGAATCCTGCTAAAAGTTCTGGAGCTTCTTAAATATGCGCCCTACCACCACCACTACACATGGCTGGTGCAGGGAACTACAGGACTGCACCACAACACACTCCTGCGTAGGCACCTACGTACCTCACTCAGGTATACTGTGAATAATTGTAGCCATGCAAATATCACGACACAAGGATAGGGACATGGGAGACAAAACAATCTCTCCATTATTGCATATTTCAAGTCATGTTGATACACGACTCACGAAATCGCAATGACACGATTTCAATCAAACCACGGTACGGGTGGGGATTGAACTCTCGGTGAGTGGGTCGTAAAACTCCAGACCGACACGTCAGTCTGGTGTTTTACGACTCACTAGCCGCGAGTTCCATCCCCACCCGTATCGTGGTTTCATGATACATCACACTCACTTCTCCACACTACTTGATACATTGCCACCACACCACCACACCACCACACCACCACACCACCACACCACAACACCACCACACCACAACACCACCTCTCCAGAACACCACCACACCACAACACCACCACAACACAACACCACAACATCATGTCACCACTACACCACAACACCACCACACCACAACACCACCACAACACCACCACAACACCACCACACCACAACACCACCACACCACCGTCATATTCCTTTAGAATGAGGTATGAAGTTTATTTACATATCTTCTTATAGTCTACCACATTCTCAGTGTGAAATTACTGAACTAACTTATTAATCTGATCCGTAACGATTGAATCATAACACATAGTAATTCATCACGGGATGGGCTATTCATTTTAGTTCTCAAGAGAGATGGCAAATGACACACATATTGATTTTCCTCAGCTAACTATGAACACTAATGTTGCAAAAGATCTACACAGTAACGGATCAAGACACATTCTTGTTTTGGATTCTCAAGCATTTTCGTGCTGTTTTTTACCAGTACAAAGTGAAAATCTTGACAGACACACCTGTCTTTGCTATGTTCCAGCAGGAGCAACATACAGGCAAGTTAGCGAGAGTGTCTTTGACCATTCACGAGTATAATCTTAATTTTGAGCACTTGCTTGGCAAGTAAAATTTTGTTGTTGATGCTTTGTCAAGATATGTAGGTGGTATCATCATTGATGATCTTCCTTTCAGTTGGAGAAGTCAAGAGAACTCCATGAGCACGTCTGATTTAGTCTATAGTGATAAGGTTCCTGACCCAAACAAGAGGCTATAGTACCAATAAAAGAATTATAATTCAAGAGTTGTTTTACCGAGTATGAAAGCCTGGAGTTTCCTAGTCATGCAGTTCATCAGTAACTGATCTGTAAGTCTTTTCAGGATGTAGCCTGCAGCTATTGCACCATGCCGCAGGTGCTGCACATCCTGGCAGGAAGCAGTGTATCAGGCAGTCTACAATGAAGTACTGCTGGCCTCGAATGGCAGCTGACATCCCTGAAAGGTTCACAAAGGCATACCTGTACGCGTTACAAAGGACCTAACAACAATTAAGTATATCCAGTTACAAGTAAACCTCAGGGAAGAGAACCTATTGATGCTTTGGCTAATTTTCAGACTTCAGTTCAGGAAAACACACATTCGTGTTTAATGGTAGATAATTTCACTCTCTATTGTGAATTAGCTTCCATTTCAGTTAAAAATTCAGGAATAGCTGCTAGGGTGTTAAGAGAGAGATTAGTCTGATGTCACACTATACCAAAATTTTATTATTTTTGGTAACTGAGGATTATATAATAGCTTCCTTGATGAATGATAGTCCCTATAAGATCAATAAGTTTGCTATTATAGCTCATCACCCAGCCAGTAATGATCCAGCTTAACACATTAATAAGAAAGTAAAAATTGATTCAAATACCTAGACGTGGGAGGAAGTTGTGATTGATGTTCAGTGTACAATCAAGTAGTGTCACAGCAGGTGATACACACTCCAGCCTCTATGATGGAAATTATGTGATGGCATGATGGAAAAGACTTACAATGCTCCAGGAAATTTTAGGACAGTAAAGGACACACTGGATCAGCCTACATCAGATTTTACTACAATATAGATTGTTTGTGCCAGACTTTTCAAAATTATGGTCGGATAAAAGGTAATACATATTGACTTATTTTAAATAAGATATCGATAATGGCAAAATTAAATAATTTTGATGGCCCATGTAATGCTATAGACCACATAGGTGGGAATAATACAATGTTACGGAAATACTCATCGGGGTATTCGTATAAGATGAAATTCGTTAGCGATGATGTTGACGTAACTTTTGAAGAGAAAGAAACGGAAGCTGCACTTCCATACGCTGTACACGCTAGTTCTGACTAGGCACAAGCTAGTTCATATCAGCGTGCATTAACTGGTAGAGGGAGGAAGAGCCAGACAAGATATAGGAAAGAAAGAAGACGTAGAGGGAGGGAGAATGAGACTAGATATAAGGAAGAAAGACTTGGTAGAGGGAAAAAGAATGAGACAAGATGTAAGGCAGACAAAGACACTCAACAGTCGTAGCCTCTTGTCACGTTGTAACAAAACAAATTCCCTTTAGAGCCAGAGGAGGTGAGTAGGTGGGGAGGGAGGAGAGATGAGACAAGGAGAGGGGAAGGAAAGGTAGGTAGAGATTAATGGAAGGACAGAGGGGAAAAGGGAGATGAGAAGAGGAAGAGGAACGGAACAATGGAAGGGGGAGGAAGGAAGGGAAGGAATTGAAGGGAAGAAGGGAAAGGAAGAGAAGGTGAGTGTTGACAAGTGAGAGCAATGGACAAGTTATGGTGGGTACAGGAGGTGACTAATTGATTGAATTCAAATGCTGGTTCTCTGAGTTCTGTGTGGTGACAGAAGGAGATGAACCAGCATCACCAGTGACAGTGATGACTGTAGAAGTTGAACCAGCACCACCAGTGACTGTGATGACTGTAGGAGGAGATGAACCAGCATCACCAATGACTGTGATGACTGTAGAAGATGAACCAGCATCACCAGTGACTGTGATGACTGCAGGAGGAGATGAACCAGCATCACCAGTGACTGTGATGACCATGGTGACTGTTAAATGGTTCTGGTGATGACAGGTGGCTATGTATTAATGTTGGAGAGGGAAGCGGGAGGAACGAAAGACAGGAATAAACGAGAATCGACAGGTTGAAACAAGAGTAATGAACAAAAGACAGAAACAATAGCAAGGGATTCAAGACTGAAATAGGCACAAGTAACAAAAGACTGGAATAAGAGCAAAGAATAAAGGACTGACATAAGAGCAAATAACTAAGGACTGGAGCAAGAACAACAACTAAATGACTGGAACAAGAGCATGAAAAAAGACTGGACGAGACAAAAGAACAAAATACTATTATAGCAGCAATGAGTAAACGTCGGGAACAAGAATAATGGACTAAAGATTGGCACAAGAACAACGCCCAATGAACTGGGACAAGAGGAAGAGATAAAGGGCTGGAACAACGGACCAGAAGGAGACTGCCTCAAGAAGACTGGACTGACCTCCGAGTGACCAGCAGAGTGAGTGTAGTAACGCCACAGGTAATTACTACAGCGCGCGCGCGCGCGCGTGTGTGTGTGTGTGTGTGTGTGTGTGTGTGTGTGTGGTGGGAGAGGAGGATAGGGAGGTCTTTGCCTCGCCGGGACACCTTGCTGGCCAAGGATCGATCCTGCGAGGCCAGAGGTACCTCGTTTTTTTAAGCAGACACTGCACACGCACACACACACACACACACACACACACACACACACACACACACACACACACACTGGATGACAATGAGGTTCCCTACAGACTGACACATTTCAGGCAACAGTAGCTAATGTTCCTTGCCAAGCATGGGTTTCACAGTTTCAGGAGCCCACAATATCAGGGACCCAGGAGTCACTTAGGGTTCCGGTGCTTCCCGGGGGGCTCTACGGGGTTCCCGTCCCCAGCTGGTATTGTTCAATTTGTTGTGCAACAACAGACAAACTTCCCAACAAAAGCTCTCATATTCGCAACACCACAAGGCCAATTTTTACCTGGGAAAGCGGGCAGGTGTCTATTGGACAGGTGAGAAGCAGGCAAGTGTTTATTGGACAGGTGAGAAGCAGGCAAGTGTTTATTGGACAGGTGAGTAGTAAGAAAGTGTTTATTGGACAGGTGAAAAGCAAGAAAGTGTTTATTGGACAGTTTAGAAACAGGCAAGTGTCGATTGAACAGGTGAGGAGAAAGCAAGTGTCTATTGTACAGATGAGAGGTAGGCAAATGTTTATTGGGCAGATGAGAAGAAGGCAAGTGTCTGTTGAACAGGTCTAATGGACAGATAAAAGAAAAAATAGGTTTCTATTAGAAAGGTGAGAGACGGGCAGGTGTCTAGCCCCCAGGCTGGATGTAGAAAGCTGCCCACTGATTAAGTGGGAGATAGGTAAGTATATTGTGGTCGTGTGGGAAACAGCCAGATGTCTATTAATCAAGTGGGAGAGAGGCAGGTGTCTTGGTAGGATGAGAGACATACAGGTGAGAGTCACTCAGCGCAAGAAGCATAATTCTCACAGAATAGTGATGGGCGATGATGTGAAACGTCAGAGAGATGATGTATGACCTTTTGTGGGAATAGGAATTTACCATGGATTTAATACTACTACTACTACTACTACTACTACTACTAATAATAATAATAATAATAATAATTATAATAATAATAATAATCAATAATAATAATAACAGTAACAACAGTATTTGTAATAATAACAAGAACAACAGCAGCAGCAACAACAACATAATAATATGTTGCCAGATGCTGTGAACATTTAGTAAAGACTGGAACTTAACCCCTGAGAGCCTGAAGCTATATCCTGCCTCTACCTGCTGGTGGATATTAACGATTTATGGTAGGTTCATGAAACGATAAACCCACGTGGGTTCATTAGTGAAGACTCGATCCTACCTTCCTCTAATCAAAAGACATGGTCGTTTACTTTATTACACTCACCTAACCGATCCAAGATAATAAGGAGACTCGCTCTCTTGAGTACCTTGTAACCGGTGCATATTACAGTAGCAACCTAAACAGGAGGGAGAAAGATGAAGGTTCATCTAAGGAGAGGGAGAGGAAGAGGGAGAAAGAGGAAATTTCATCTAAGGAGAGGGAGAGGGAGAAAGACCTACTTTCTTCTAAAGAGAAAGGGAAGAAAAATATATTTTCTTTATAGGATTAAAGCCAAGTCTCTTCTAAACGTAAGAAGAGGGACAGAGACCAAATGCCTGATAAGAGGTATAGGGACAGAGATCTGGTACAAATCTAAGACAGGACAGAGGTGAGGGTATCATCTTAGGACGTTACTAGCTAGTGATTTTCTGTTGTTGTTGTTGTTGTTGTCTATAACAGTCAGGTTGCAGCACTAGAGATGAAAACAGTAAATGTGTAAAAAACATTATTCATCATAAAGTTTCAAATAGACAATGGTTCAGGTCAGCAAACAAAGGGGGACAGCAAAGGGCTTAAGGTTTTCTATACTAATAGTATATATGAGCTAAGATTAATTGCAAGTGAAGGAAGCATAGATATTATTGCTATAACAGAGACCTGGTTCAATCTGAAAGATAGAGAAATGCCTTCTGAATGCCACATACAAGTCTATAAATTATTCCACACTGATTGGGTAAACAGGAAGGGTGGTGGAGTGGCCATATACGTCAGAGATGATTTAACTTGTTGTATTAGACAAGATAAAAAAAAATAGAAGCATCAGTCACTGAATCTGCGTGGATACAGCTTCTCTAGGGCAGTGAAAAACTAATCTTGGGTGTGATTTACAGGCCACCAAACCTTGAGAGGGAGTGCAGTAAACGTCTATGGGACGAAATTCGTAAGGCATCTACATCCGAAAATGTTGTGTTAAAGTTAGATTTTATCTTTAGACAAATTGACTGGAGCAATTTGACAGGAAATTTAGTCAAGCGATGTTCTCCAACGAATCTATATCCATCCTGTATTAAGGAGACCAAAACTGAGCGGCATAATCAAAATGAGGTCTCACTAGTGATGGATAGAGCTGTAAAATAACTTTTGGACTTCTGTTGCTTATATTTATGTTCTTATGTTCTAAACGAGGTGTCAGAGGTAGGTGGAGTGGTGGCAGTACACTGGTAGGTGGAGTGGTGGCAGTACACTGGTAGGTGGAGTGGTGGCAGTACACTGGTAGGTGGAGTGGTGGCAGTACACTGGTAGGTGGAGTGGTGGCAGTACACTGGTAGGTGGAGTGGTGGCAGTACACTGGTAGGTGGAGTGGTGGCAGTACACTGGTAGGTGGAGTGGTGGCAGTACACTGGTAGGTGGAGTGGTGGCAGTACACTGGTAGGTGGAGTGGTGGCAGTACACTGGTAGGTGGAGTGGTGGCAGTACACTGGTAGGTGGAGTGGTGGCAGTACACTGGTAGGTGGAGTGGTGGCAGTACACTGGTAGGTGGAGTGGTGGCAGTACACTGGTAGGTGGAGTGGTGGCAGTACACTGGTAGGTGGAGTGGTGGCAGTACACTGGTAGGTGGAGTGGTGGCAGTACACTGGTAGGTGGAGTGGTGGCAGTACACTGGTAGGTGGAGTGGTGGCAGTACACTGGTAGGTGGAGTGGTGGCAGTACACTGGTAGGGTATAACAGCATAATGTAAATAAGCCATAAATTGCGGATTGTGGCATTATATTGGGAAGACGTTTCGTCCACCAGGAACTTCATCAGTTCACAAAGAGAACTGTTAAAATCCCTGGTGGACGTAACGTCTTCACAGTGAGATGCCATGACCATCATTGTGTGTCTCATTTACACAGGCAGCTGGAGTGAGTCAGCGGCTGCTTCACCAGTCACTGCACCACATCTGACACAGCTGACACAGGCCCATATCAGCAGTGAAGAAATGACACACCTTGCTGAACACGCTTTTATTAGCACGTTTCAGTATGGCTTGATATAAAATATGTGCAAATCGAAATGTTGCCTTGAGAAAAACGAATTCTACAAGATGTGTTTTTTGACACTAACTACACCCGCCTATTTGCATCTATGTTTAGGCATTTGTTTTTACTTTAGATTATTGAAAAGTTTTTACGAGGATAGCGAGGCTCAGGTTAGAGTATATAGGAGAGAGGGAGATTATTTCCCAGTAAAAGTAGGCCTTAGAGAAGGATGTGTGATGTCACCGTGGTTATTCAATATATTTATAGATGGGTTGTAAGAGAAATGAATGTTCGGGTGTTGGCAAGAGGTGTGGGGTTAAAAGATAAAGAATCTAACACAAAGTGAGAGTTGTCGCAGTTGCTCTTTGCTGATGACACTGAACTTTTGGGAGATTCTGAAGAGAAGTTGCAGAGGTTGGTGGATGAGTTTGGTAAGGTATGTAAAAGAAGAAAATTAAAAGTGAATATAGGAAAGAGAAAGGTGATGAGGATAAAAAAAAATTAGGTAACGAAAGATTGGATATCAGACTGGAGGGAGAGAGTATGGAGGAGATGAATGTGTTCAGATATTTGGGAGTGGACGTGTCAGCAGATGGGTCTATGAAAGATGAGGTGAATCATAGAATTGATGAAGGGAAAAAGGTGAGTGGTGCACTGAGGAGTCTGTGGAGACAAAGAACTTTGTCCATGGAAACAAAGAGGGGAATGTATGTGAGTATAGCTATACCAACGCTCTTATATGGGTGTGAAGCATGGGTGGTGAATGTTGCAACAAGAAGAAGGCTGGAGGCAGTGGAGATGTCGTGTCTGAGAGGAATGTGTGGTGTGAATATAATGCAGAGAATTCGTGGCTTGGAAATTAGGAGGAGGTGCGGGCTTACCAAAACTATAATCCAGAGGGCTGAATAGGGGTTGTTGAGATTGTTCGGACATGTAGAGATTCAAGGAAACCTGCAGATGGGAAGTACAGTGTCTGCACTCTGAAGGAGGGGTGTGAATGTTTTAGTTTTATAACTTTAGTGTAAGCACGCCTCTGGCAAGACAGTGATGGAGTGAATGATGGTGAAAAATGTTCTTTTTCGGGTCACCCTGCCTTGGTGGGAAACGGAAAATGTGATAAAAACAATTGATTATAACTATCTTATTGATGAATGGAAGAAACCCACACGGAGGCAGAAGCAGTGTGGTACGAGACTCTGTATTTCGGCCTCCGTCTGAGATGATCTTCAGCTGGAGACTCAAATATAGAGTTTCCTTCTACACTGTGTTTCTGTCTCCATGTGGGTTTCCTCAGTCAGCCGACAATGTCCACTAAACTTTGAAGCTTCATCAAATATATCTTAATTTTAGTAGAATAAATGTTATTTCTTAATTAAAATTATTTGAAAACATCAAAAAAGTTGGCCAGTCATGGATGCCAGATTATGATATGTTACATGGAAGCTAAAAGTCACAAGGTCGTGGCTGGAACCATAAGCAAATAACCCACAAATTAAACATGTAATTGGATAACGTTTCAGTGCGTCCAGGACTCGAGCTTGGATAGCTTCAAGACAGACTAAAACATCATCTAAGTTTATTTTCAATTTGTGAGTTAGTTCTAAACAGAGTGTTCCACGCGAACATTTATTCGCGCCAAATATCCTCATTAAAATTTTAATATAAAAAAAAAACGAGAATGAAGAAGTATTTGTAAGGCGAGGATCAGAATCAAGGGACTGTTGATGGAAGCTGAACACGCGAGCAAGTCACATTATTATATTCACGGAGTAACGCTAAACCGATCAGGGTCACGCAGTGCCTGGGGAACGGGAGGTAATCAGATTCGACCCAAGGAAGGGGAGGTTAACTCAAGTTCCTCTGATCAAGAACCCCTTACCACCAAGGCATTTTCCTATAAAGACAACTGAGCCACACAAATCTCAGGACTTGGAGTGACTCAGACGAGGAGGCTGGGGGAGCAGCGTCACACCTTCAAGAACGACTCCTGGAGGACGCCTGAGGAGGCTGGGGGAGCAGCGTCACACCTTCAAGAACGACTCCTGGAGGACGCCTGAGGAGGCTGGGGGAGCAGCGTCACACCTTCAAGAACGACTCCTGGAGGACGCCTGAGGAGGCTGGGGGAGCCAGCGTCACACCTTCAAGAACGGCTCCTGGAGGACGCCTGAGGGAAGAGGCCGGTAAACCCGTATGTTTGCGGTTAAGTGGTTGGGGTCATGAGTCTCGACTCACAACCATGTCTAGATGAGTGCAAATTCGCAAACTTACACTTATAAAAATAGCACATCTTAAAACGACTGTAGTTCCCCCATAAATAATCATTTTTTTTAACTTAGTCTTTTCCTTATCACAACTGGAGGAAAAAAACTTGTCCAGCAAACTTCCTGCAGAAGTGAGCAGCTATGTAGAAAAAAAGGGAGGAATAACAGAGTTCACTGAGCAAGCAAGATTCTCTCTCTCTCTCTCTCTCTCTCTCTCTCTCTCTCTCTCTCTCTCTCTCTCTCTCTCTCTCTCTCTCTCTCTCTCTCTCTCTCTTCTCTCTTTCTCTCTTTCCTCGTAGAGTCTTCGTACTATATTAATGTGCCTGGAGTACAAAAATGAGGAACTGATGCAAACCAATAATCTTTTCTATGGAGAAGGACACTGACACACATGAAACACAGAGTGGTAATGAGAGAGCCTGTAGCCGTCACTAACAGCCTAGTCGATCAGGGACCAGGCCGCGAGGGCGGTATCTCCAGAAATTGACTCCGGAGACTGCCGATGACTGAGTCATACCACAGGTCGTATTAGCAAAGCATACATGGAATTTAAGTCAATATATAACCCAGTAGGGCCTGCATAAGTACGATGAGGCACCTCAATTAATGGGAACGGTTGAAGGCCCTTGATTTGTATTTCCTGGAACGCAAGCGAGAGAGATACATTATAATATTCACTTGGAAAATCTTAGAGGGATTAGTACCAAACTTGCACACGAAAATCACTCCCTATGAAGGCAAAAGACTCGGCAGGAGATGCAACATTTCCCCAATGAAAAGCAGGGGCGCCACGAGTACACTGAGAGACAACACAATATGTGTCCGGGGCCCAAGACTGTTCAACTGCCTCCCAGCATACATAAGGGGGATTACCAATAGACCCCTGGCTATCTTCAAGAAGGCACTGGACATACACCTAAAGCCAATACCTGACCAGCTGGGCTCTGGTTCGTATGTCAGTTTGCGTGCGGCCAGCAGTAACAGCCTGGTAGACCAGACCCTGATCCACCACGAGTTCTGGTCTCAGACCGAGCCGCGGGGTCGTTGACCCCCCAAACCCTCTCCAGGTAAACTCCAGGTAATATATATATATATATATATATATATATATATATATATATATATATATATATATATATATATATATATATATATATATAATATATAATAAATAGTCAAGACAACCAATATGAAAAATAGGGAATTCCTCTTTTCATAGCGCTTTCTTGACTATCTGATATATGTTTACTGTGATCTTTTTGCATATATATATATATATATATATATATATATATATATATATATATATATATATATATATATATATATATATATAATTTATATGTGTGTGTGTGTGAGTGTTGGTAATAATAATAATAATATTATTATGATTATCATCCAAATAATGTTACTTCATATTTTAAAATAGGAGATAAGTGAAGCGCTCTCTATTATCACCTCGACATCTGTTACGGATGTAAATAAATGGAAATGGTAATTACGGACAAGTTAGTCAAAACTTCTACTTACCTGATGGGCAGTAGTCATCATGGTTCTTGCAATAACACCATCCTGATGGGCAGTAGTCATCATGGTTCTTGCAATAACACCATCCTGATGGGCAGTAGTCATCATGGTTCTTGCAATAACACAATCGTATTGAACAAATTTGCTAGAATTCTTCGGCTACATTTATAATGTTTGGGACAACACAGTCTTCCATCAGATGCTGCGTTCCTTGACATCCAGAATGCAACCAAAGTATCATGCAGACGATTACGACAGCAATAGCATGAGCAACAGCAGCAGCAGCAACAACAGCTGTATCAGTAGTTGTAGTAGTGCAACAGCAGCAGCAATACCAGTAGTAGTAGTAGCGGTAAGAAAACAGTAGCGGCAACGACAACAACAGCTGCTGTAATAAAAGCAGCAGCAACAGAGGTATCAGTAGCAGCAGCAGTAGCAGTAACAAAACAGTATCCGTAACAACAACAGCTGCAGTAATAAAAGTAGCAGCGGAGGAATCATCATCAGCAGCAGTAGTAGTAGTAGAAACAACAACAGCAGCAGCACCAATACAATATCAGAAACAACAGCGGTAGTAGTAGTAACATCAACAACAGCAGCAGCATCAACAGCTCCACCACCAGACACATGGCAGCAAAACACCATTAATAACAAATTGCAGAACGGACAGTAAGTTTGAACAACCCCCACTAACAACAACAGGTCAGTATCAACACCACAAATAACAACAACAATAGCAGTACATAGCACACACCACTAACAACAACAGTAGCAGTATCAACACCACCACTAAACAACAATAGCAGTAGTCAACACACCACTAACAACAACAGTAGCGTATCAACACACTCTAACAACGATACAGTACGCAGTATCAACACCAATCCTAACAACAACAGCTGCAGTAAACAACACCACCACTAACAACAACAATAGCAGTATCAACACCACCTATAACAGCACAGCACCAGTATCAATATCAGCATAACAACAACAGTAGCAGTCATCAACACCACCACAAACAACAACAGTAACAGCATCAACACCACAATAACACAACACAGTAACAGTATCAACACCACCACTAACAACAACAGTAGCAGTATCAACACCACCACTAACAACAACAGTAGCAGTATCAACACCACCACTAACAACAACAGTAGCAGTATCAACACCACCACTAACAATAACAGTAACAGTATCAACACCACCCTAACAACAACAGTAGCAGTATCAACACCACCCTAACAACACAGTACCAGTATCAACACCACCACTAACAACAACAGTAGCAGTATCAACACCACCACTAACAATAACAGTAGCAGTATCAACACCACCACTAACAACAACAGTAACAGTATCAACACCACCACTAACAACAACAGTAGCAGTATCAACACCACCACTAACAACAACAGTAACAGTATCAACACCACCACTAACAATAACAATAGCAGTATCAACACCACCACTAACAACAACAATAGCAGTATCCACACCACCACTAACAATAACAGTAACAGTATCAACACCACCACTAACAATAACAGAGCAGTATCAACACTACCTCTAACAACAACAGTAACAGTATCAACACCACCACTAACAACAACAGTAACAGTATCAACACCACCACTAACAATAACAGTAGCAGTATCAACACCACCACTAACAACAACAGTAACAGTATCAACACCACCACTAACAACAACAGTAACAGTATCAACACCACCACTAACAATAACAGTAGCAGTATCAACACCACCACTAACAACAACAGTACAGTATCAACACCACCACTAACAACAACAGTAACAGTATCAACACCACCTCTAACAACAACAGTAGCAGTATCAACACCACCACTAACAACAACAGTAACAGTATCAACACCACCTCTAACAACAACAATATCAGTATCAACACCACCTCTAACAACAACAATAGCAGTATCAACACCACCACTAACAACAACAGTAACAGTATCAACACCACCACTAACAACAACAGTAACAGTATCAACACCACCTCTAACAACAACAGTAGCAGTATCAACACAACCTCTAACAACAACAATAGCAGTATCAACACCACCACTAACAACAACAGTAGCAGTATCAACACCACCACTAACAACAACAGTAGCAGTATCAACACCACCACTAAAAACAACAGTAACAGTATCAACACCACCTCTAACAACAACAATAGCAGTATCAACACCACCTCTAACAACAACATTAGCAGTATCAACACCACCACTAACAACAACAGTAGCAGTATCAACACCACCACTAACAACAACAGTACCAGTATCAACACCACCTCTAACAACAACAGTAGCAGTATCAACACCACCTCTAACAACAACAGTAGCAGTATCAACACCACCACTAACAACAACAGTAGCAGTATCAACACCACCACTAACAACAACAGTAGCAGTATCAACACCACCACTAACAACAACAGTAGCAGTATCAGCAGCAGCACCAACAGCAGCAATAACAACAGCAGCAGAACGCCAGGTAGCAGGACACTGGTCACTGACGCCTGGGGGGAGGGATCACGGTAAGTGCCGCTGACGTTGCTTTAATTACCTGAGTGTCAGTCAGTAATTAGGTGGGAAGGCGACCAGGTTTACGAGACTCCATCTGGAGACACCTACACCAGGTGAATAATCACACCTGAACGAGGCAAGTCAGGTGAAGCCTCTCACATCGGCCAGGTGAGTCAGGTGAAGCCTCACACCTGGATCAGGTGATTCAGGTGAAGCCTCTCACATCGGCCAGGTGAGTCAGGTGAAGCCTCACACCTAGATCAGGTGTCAGGTGAAGCCTCACACCTAGATCAGGTGAATCAGGTGAAGTCTCACACCTAGATCAGGTGAGTCAGGTGAAGTCTCACACCTGGATCAGGTGAGTCAGGTGAAGCCTTGCACCTGGATCAGATGAAGCCTCACACCTGGATCAGGTGAAGCCTCACACCTGGATCAGGTGAAGCCTCACACCTGGATCAGGTGAAGTCTCACATCTGGATCAGGTGAATCAGGTGAAACCTCGCTCCTGGATCAGGTGAGTCAGGTGAAGTCTCACACCTGACTTCCTCGTTATCCTCGACTAGTCAATAATTATTTCCGATGTCTTATATAAATTATTATTATTATGAAAATACAGTTATTTATTTCACGTCTTTCATTATTATTATTATTATTATATTTATATTACCGTCATAATCATTGCTGCCTCCAATGTGGCTCCTCCACGCCTCCCATCTTCTTCCAACGCCTCCTCCAACTCCTCTTCTTACGCCTTTCCTCCCTCATCAACGCATCCCCACCCCCTATCAACGCCTCTCCTCATCAACGCTTCCCCTGCCCATCAACGCCTCCCCTGCCCATCAACGCCTCCCCTGCCCATCAACGCCTCCCCTGCCCATCAACGCCTCCCCTGCCCATCAACGCCTCCCTCCCTGATCAACGCCTCTCCTCCCCATCAACGCCTCTCCTCCCCATCAACGCCTCTCCTCCCCCATCAACGCCTCTCCTCCCCATCAACGCCTCTCCTTCCCCATCAACGCCTCCCCTCCCTCCTCAACGCCTCCTATTGCAAACACAGGTAAAGAATGGCCTGTGAGACCTGGTCGTAATGGGAATTGGAGCAAACAAACTCAACAGTAGACTATAATGTATGTATGTCTTCACCCACTATATACAGGCATGTACACTATATATAGATAGAATAATAAGTGTACACGACGGTGACAGATGGCCCAGCAGAAGCCAGAAGTGAACCGTACTCAACCAGCAGGTAGGCAAGTCTGCCAATGGTTATCGCAAGTGAACCACGTTGCTTCAGCTTAGGCGGGCTTGCCTGTGATTGGTCAATGAACCAAGGTACTGATTTAATGACGGGTACCCTATTGATGGTTAAACTCTTAGCACCCGGTTCGCTGGTTGGGAGGCAGCCTATATGGGAGCGTGACATACGCAGAATAAATTGTAACATACTCTTTGCATGCCCCTCCCCCATCAACGCCTCTCCTCCCCCATCAACACCTCCCCTACCTCATCAACGCCTCCCCTCCCTCATCAACGACTATCCCTTCCCATAAACGCCTCTTCCTCCCCATCAACGCCTCCCCTCCCCCATCAACGCCTCCCCTCAATCATCAACGCATCCCCCTCATCAACGCCTCTCCTTCCCATCAACGCTTCTCCTCCCCATCAACGCCTCCCCTCCCCCATCAACGATGCCATATATACTGTACATTCCCAGTTCGTAATTATAAGTTGTTAATTACTAAATCCGCCAATATGGGAGCTACATAGAGGAGGAGGAGGAGGAGGTGGAAGGAGAGGAGTAAGAGGAGGAGGAGGAAGAGGAAGATGAGAGAGAGAAGGAGGAGCAGCAGACCACTTTAGTGAAGCTGCCAGAAACAGCCAACATAACAGCATCCCTGGAGACGGGGAGACAGTGGGAGACGGGGAGACAGTGAGAGACGGGGAGACAGTGGGAGACGGGGAGACAGTGGGAGACGGGGAGACAGTGGGAGACGGGGAGACAGTGGGAGACGGGGAGACAGTGGAAGACGGGGAGACAGTGGGAGACAGGGAGACGGGGATACAGTGAGAGACGGGGAGGCAGTGGGTGAAGGGAAGACAGTGGGAGATGGGGAAACAGTGGGAGACGGGAAGACGGGGAGACAGTAAGAGATGGGGAGACTGTGGTTGACGGGGAGACAGAGAGAGACAGAGGGACAATAGGAGACGGGGACATAGTGGGAGACGGGGAGACAGTGGGTGAAGGTGAGCTATGGAGAGACAGTGAGACAGAGAGAGACAGTGGATGACAGGGAGACAGGGAGAGACAGTAGGTGACAGGGAACTAGAGAAACAGTGAGAGACAGTGGGTGACGGGGAGCTAGGGAGAGACAGTGTGTGACTGTGAGCCAGGGAGAGACAGTGGGAGACAGAGAGAGATAGTGGGTGACAGGGAGACAGGAAGAGACAGTGGGGGACAGGGAGCTAGTTAGACACATTAGGTGACAGGAAGGCAGTGGGAGGGACAGTGGGTGACGGGGAGTTAGGGAGAGACAGTGAGAGAAAGAGAGAGACAATGGGTGACAGGGAGACAGTGGGTTACGGGGTGCTTGGGAGATACAGTGAAAGAAAAGGAGGGACAGTGGGTGACAGGGAGACGGTGAAAGAAAAGGAGAGACAGTGGGTGACAGGGATATAGTGAGAGACAGTGGGAGAGACAGTGGGTGACAGGGAGCTAGGGAGACAAAGTGGGTGACAGGAAGACAGTGAGAGACAGTGGGTGACAGGAAGACAGTGAGAGACTGTGGTGACGGGGAGCTAGGGAGACACAGTGGGTGACAGGAAGACAGTGAGAGAAAGTGGGTGACAGGGAGCTAGGAAGACACAGTGGGTGACAGTGAGATAGTGAGAGACAGTGGGAGAGACAGTGGGTGACAGGGAGCTAGGGAGACAGTGGGTGACAGGAAGACAGTGGGTCACAGGGAACTAGGGACACAGTGGGTGACAGGAAGACAATGAGAGACAGTGGGTGACGGGGAGCTAGGGAGAGATAGTGAGAGAAAGGGAGAGACAGTGGGAGACAGAAAGAGACGTGGGTAGTCAGGGTCGTGGTGGTACACGCCCACAGTTTAGGCTTCCCCCTATTGCATTACCCTATTTTTTTAATTGTATTTTTTCGAATGATTCTATTATATTAAATTACTGTATTACTGTATTAGTTTTAAAATACTATTGATCAATTTTGTTATCGTCCTGATCTATTTTATTTTTGTATTGATTTGATGACTTTTGTATTGCCTTTTTTATTGTTTCGATTAATTTTATTATTGAATTGGACTATTTTATTACTATAATTCCTTACTTTATTGTTGCTCATCACTTTCATAATGGACTATTTTAGAAAAATATTTTTATTATTATTATTATTATTATTATTATTATTATTATTATTATTATTATTATTATTATTATTATTGTAATTATTATTATTATTATTATTATTATTATTATTATTATTATTATTATTATTATTATTATTATTATTATTATTATTATTATTATTATTATTATAAAAAATCAACATAACACTTGAATAATAATGATTTTATCTCAAATAAAATAAAAACATGAACATATGCAGTTCGGCCACAGAGTCTGAGGATAGTCGCTGAAGGAGGTCGAAAAATACAGATATCTCCTAATCGTGTTTTGGTTTCATGTCTGAGTGGTGTCTGACGTTCACAAGTGGGTTTTCATATAGATTAAATAAAAACCACGATGTACTATGTTTATATATATATATATATATATATATATATATATATATATATATATATATATATATATATATATATATATATATATATATATATGTCGTGCCGATTAGGTAAAACTTGCGATTTTGGCTTAAATAGCAATATATGCAATAATTTCGCAAAAATCATTCTGAACCTAATGAAAAAAATATATATCATTGTGTTTGTTTATTATTAAATTATTGTTAAAGTAACTAAAATATATTTAGTTGGGTTAGGCTAAATTAAATTGAGCTTGTTATAATAAGGTTAGGTAAGTCTTCTAAGATTCTTTTCGTTCAAAATTAAATTTTTTTACATCAACATAAATGAAAAAAATATGTCTTTAAACGTATAAAAGAAAATTTTAGAAAGGACTTAATTTTAGATGAGTTCTTGCTAATTGACCAGTTTTTTTTTTTTTTTTATTAACACATCGGCCGATTTCCACCAAGGCAGGGTGGCCCGAAAAAGAAAAACTTTCATCATCATTCACTCCATCACTGTCTTGCCAGAGGGGTGCTTTACACTACAGTTATAAAACTGCAACATTAACACCCCTCATTCAGAGTGCAGACACTGTACTTCCCATCTCCAGGACTCAAGTCCGGAATGCCGGTTTCCCTGAATCCCTTCATAAATGTTACTTTGCTCACACTCCAACAGCACGTAAAGTATTAAAAACCATTTGTCTCCATTCACTCCTATCAAATACGCACACGCATGCTTGCTGGAAATCCAAGCCCCTCGCACACAAAACCTCTTCTACCCCCTCCCTCCAACCTTTCCTAGGCCGACCCCTATCCCGCCTTCCCTCCACTACAGATTTATACACTCTCGAGGTCATTCTGTTTCGTTCCATTCTCTCTACATGTCCGAACCACCTCAACAACCCCTCCTCAGCTCTATGGATAATAGTTTTGGTAATCCCGCACCTCCTCCTAATTTCCAAACTCCGAATTTTCTGCATTATATTCACACCACACATTGACCTCAAACATATCATCTCCACTGCCTCCAGCCTTCTCCTCGTTGCAACATTCATCACCCATGCTTCACACCAATATAAGAGTGTTGGTATAACTATACTCTCATACATTCCCCTCTTTACTTCCATGGACAAAGTTCTTTGTCTCCACAGACTCCGAAGTGTTCCACTCACCCTTTTTCCCTCATCAATTCTATGATTCACCTCATCCTTCATAGACACCATACACAGTGTCTATGAACCATACACAGTTTTAAGACGAGGTATGATAAAGCTCATGGAGCAGGGAGAGCAGATACCCAGTAGCGGGCAGCGCAGAGGCGGGGCCAGGAGCTGAGTCTCGACCCCTGCAACCACAATTAGGTGAGTACAATTAGGTGAGTACACACACACAACACACACACACACACACACACATATATATATATATATATATATATATGTGTGTGTGTGTGTGTGTGTGTGTTGTTGTGTGTGTGTGTGTGTGTGTGTGTGTGTGTGTGTGTGTATGTGGTAAAGAGTATCATGGCTGAGGTTCAGGTATCTATCACACATACAACGTGAAGATAACATTGGATTCCTTCCTGTGAGGTGCTGTACACTGATGGAATATCATTTTTATTCTTATCACTTTTAATAACCTCTCAGTTAAAGTGACGTCACTTATAATATCATAGCTAAAATGACGTCAATCACAATATCATAACTAAAATGACATCACTCACAATATCACAGCTAAAGACACGACGTCACTCACAAAATCAAATCAGAAGAGAATTCACAAGTATAGTGTGGCAGCAAGTGACATCACTTCCATAGTATTGCAGCTAAAGTGACTTCATCCCATAATATCAAAGTTAAAGTGTCGTCACACCATAATATCACAGCAAACGTGACGTCACTAGCATAATATCACAGCAAAAGTGACGTCACTCCTACAATATCACAGCTGCATGACATCACTCAGACATGATTGTTTCTCCTCCTGGAGGGACATGAAACAAACCTGATGTCACAGAAAATGTTTGAGCCCGACCAGCCGGGCTGTGGCTCGTACGTCGGTTAGCGTGCGGCCAGCAGTAACAGCCTGGTTGATCACGGCCTGGATCCACCGCGAGTCCTGATTACTTGCCGGGCCGCGGGCGGGAGGAGGGGGGGCGCTGAACCCTCCAGGTATACTCCAGGTATACACCAGGTATACACCAGGTATACCGATCGATCATCTCTGCCTCTTCCCCCTCAAAACAAAGTCGGTTCCCAGAAATGAGTAACAGTGGGGCGGTCTTCTCTGAAATCATCGTCACTCCCGAAATTATGTCAGTCATAAAGTGATTTGATTACCGTATTTCCATTCTCAAAATTGTCACTCCTATGATTACATTACCCTCCCCTAAAACATTATGATCATTATTTTATTATTATGGTAGTAGTAATAGCAGTGGTGGTAGTAGTAGTAGTGGTAGCAGTGGTGGTGGTAGTAGTATTAGTAGTTATAGCAGCAGTAGTAGCAGTAGTAGTAGTCGTAACAGTAGAAACAGCAGCAGCAACCTTATCATTATTATTATTATTATTATTATTATTATTATTATTATTATTATTATTATTATTATTATTATTATTATTATTATTTTATTATTATTATTATTATTATCATGATTATTATTATTATTATTATAATATTCAGGAAGAGTGCTGAACCTGCGTTGCTCTTTAAATGTACCTCGGAGGGCTCGATCCTCCTTCTACTAAACCTAGAGATAGTCACGCTACCTCTCAAGTATTCCCTAGAAGAAGAAAAAAAGAGAGTGCCGCCAACACTGACGTCACTACTAACATGATGTCAGGTCCCGGGGAACATCAAGAGTGAACCACTGAAGGCAAGGAGCACTTCAGCAGATTGATGTAAGAGTTCAGAGAGAGGCACATAGAAGTCTTTCAGTTTATTGCGATGATAGAGGAACTGAATGAGAGGAGACGCAGGTGGGTAAAGCAGGGGAGAAGAGAAATGTAGATGAGAACGAATGGAAAGAAATGACAAGGACAGTAAGAGAGAGAAAGTGAGAAAGTGAAAAGAAGAGAAAGAGAATTACGTAGGGAAGCAAGGAGTGGAAGGAGGATAAGAAGAGTCAAGGAGAGTTGGAGAGAAGGGTGAATGACAGAGCGCAATATGGAGGAGAAGAATAAGGAATTGGAAGCTCAAAAGGAGGAAAATTACTGAGAAAGGAAAAAGTAATGAGATAATGAGAGTAAAGCAAAAATAAAGCAAATGAATGGAAAGCTTTTAATTTACACATTGTTTTCCACTGGGAAAGTGTTCTATTTTTGAGCCAGAAACTCAGTTAAAATTGCAAGAGCATGGAAAGCCATCTATAGCTTTTTATTTAATGTTATCTTCTTCTTTTTCTTCTCTCCCTACTTCTTTACTTATTCCCCATCAATGTTCTTATTTTTCTTCCTACATCTCTTTTAGTTCTTATTCTTACTACTTTTTTTACTTCCCATTCTTCGTCTCTTATTTGTTTTCATTTTTTCTTTACGTCTTACTTCTCTTTTTTTTTTTCCTTTTCAGGTTCTCCTATTATTCCTCTGTCTTCTGCGTCTCTTGTTTTGCAGACTTCGGGTCATTAAAACTCTCCCAAGTGATGTCAAGACTTTTTACCGAAAATTACGGGACTTGAAAACATTCTATGATTTTTTTAAATATATTTCCTTATATACGGTACATAAAGAATTTACTTTTAACTTTCTAAGATTTTTACTAATATCTGCAAATTTAGACTAAAAACGATTGTAATATATTTTGACAAAGATTGTAGTCTAATTTTTCCTTACACAAAAACTATCTTGAAGTTCTTTCTCGTCAATGCAATAATAATAATAATTATAATAAAAGTTCTTTAAATCTTCAAAAAACTATAATCGAACCTAATTTCTACGCAACTCCATATAACACAAGTGTTAATCAAGTTTAAGTGTTGCTTATAAATTTTCAATTCTTCTTTGTTCTGCAAAATGGCCGCTGTTTTTGTTTATGTTTCTCGTGAAGTCGTCCATTGCGTTGTCACGAATGTCAGCACGCAGCAGTGCCGGTTTTTTTTTTTTTTGTCGTTACGAGACGGTCGTCTTGATACCGGTGAAAGGGCTCTTAACCCATATAACTGGAGCTAACTTCCTCTTCCATAGGTCGAACCTGGTTGCGTCCCATTCCTCAGGCGTCGTATGACCTCTATGGGTTTAGCGCATCTCACGTGAAAGTAAAAATAACCTGCGGGATTCATCAAGCAAGGGCTCAAGAGAACCTAGCAGTATGGGTTCATACGGCTTCATGAGCCGCGGCTGCCATAAGCTCGACAGTCAACAGTGTAAAGACACTTTTTATGTATTCTGATGATTATGTATCTCTCCTGACGTGTCTAATGGGAGCAACAATGCATGTATACATGCACCTCTTAAATTTTACTTGATATGTGATCTTACTAAATCTTCACTATTTACACACGTTCAGTGAGTAGGGTCATATGTGAGGCCATAAATTAGGTCATATCTCAGCTTTATAAGTCTTCTGATGTCCTATTATGTTTACTATTCCTTAACAATGTGAAAAATTACGAAAGCGCTTGGAATTTTACAAATATATTTCTGTGGTTATTACATACACATATATGTAAAAGTTATATATATATATATATATATATATATATATATATATATATATATATATATATATATATATATATATATATATATATATATATATATATATATATATATATATTTATATTTATATTATCACGACCTGTCACAGGTGTTGGATGATATCTTGCATTTTGTTACAAGTGATATTATTTATCATGTTATCTTTACCAGAGTATGCCAGAAAGTCAACCATTAGATGGTTCCCTGGTAACCAGCCAGTGACTGGCTTGTAACAGATTTGTGAGTCAATATTGGTCGACTCATTATGACTCAGACTTACGACCTCTGTTGGGATTTTCAGAGCGATGACTAAAGATCTTTTAGATGAGGTTAGAACAAGGAGTACAGAAACTTACGAAAGTTTGGAACTTTAACATAAATGAAAGATGAGGTAAATATTCGTCCAAAATGCAATAATAATTTTCAGCCACATGAAAGATGTCAGTGAGGCATTAAATAATTGACTTTCTGGTATACTCTTGTTAAGATAATATGCTAAATAATATCACTTGTAGCACATACCCCTACGAGCTGTTGGAAGTGTTGCTTGTTATCTTACATACCTCCACGACCTGTTACAAGTGTTGCTTGTTATCTTACATACCTCCACGACCTGTTACAAGTGTTGCTTGTTATCTTACATACCTCCACGACCTGTTACAAGTGTTGCTTGTTATCTTACATACCTCCACGACCTGTTATAAGTGTTGCTTGTTATCTTACATACATCCACGACCTGTTAAAAGTGTTGTTTGTTATCTTACATACATCCACGACCTGTTACAAGTGCTGCTTGTTATCTTACATACCTCCACGACCTGTTATAAGTGTTGCTTGTTATCTTACATACATCCACGACCTGTTAAAAGTGTTGTTTGTTATCTTACATACATCCACGACCTGTTACAAGTGCTGCTTGTTATCTTACATACCTCCACGACCTGTTACAAGTGTTTCTTGTTATCTTACATACATCCACGACCTGTTACAAGTGTTGCTTGTTATCTTACATACCTCCACGACCTGTTACAAGTGCTGCTTGTTATCTTACATACCTCCACGACTTGTTACAAGTGTTGCTTGTTATCTTACATACCTCCACGACCTGTTACAAGTGTTGCTTGTTATCTTACATACCTCCACGACCTGTTACAAGTGTTGCTTGTTATCTTACATACCTCCACGACCTGTTACAAGTGTTGCTTGTTATCTTACATACCTCCACGACCTGTTATAAGTGTTGCTTGTTATCTTACATACATCCACGACCTGTTAAAAGTGTTGTTTGTTATCTTACATACATCCACGACCTGTTACAAGTGCTGCTTGTTATCTTACATACCTCCACGACCTGTTACAAGTGTTGCTTGTTATCTTACATACATCCACGACCTGTTAAAAGTGTTGTTTGTTATCTTACATACATCCACGACCTGTTACAAGTGCTGCTTGTTATCTTACATACCTCCACGACCTGTTACAAGTGTTGCTTGTTATCTTACATACATCCACGACCTGTTACAAGTGTTGCTTGTTATCTTACATACCTCCACGACCTGTTACAAGTGCTGCTTGTTATCTTACATACCTCCACGACCTGTTACAAGTGTTGCTTGTTATCTTACATACCTCCACGACCTGTTACAAGTGTTGCTTGTTATCTTACATACCTCCACGACTTGTTACAAGTGTTGCTTGTTATCTTACATACATCCACGACCTGCTACAAGTGTTGCTTGTTATCTTACATACCTCCACGACCTGTTACAAGTGTTGCTTGTTATCTTACATACCTCTACGACCTGTTACAAGTGTTGCTTGTTATCTTACATACATCCACGACCTGCTACAAGTGTTGCTTGTTATCTTTCATACCTCCACGACCTGTTACAAGTGTTGCTTGTTATCTTACATACCTCCACGACCTGTTACAAGTGTTGCTTGTTATCTTACATACCTCCACGACCTGTTACAAGTGTTGCTTGTTATCTTACATACATCCACGACCTGTTATAAGTGTTATACACACACAACCCGCACATATAAAAGAGAGGAGCTTACGACGACGTTTCGGCCCGACTTGGACCATTTACAAAGTCACACTAACACACAGAGACAGAGGAAGGGTATTTATAGGCAGGCAGACAGGGGAGGGTACAAGAGAGTGGGGAAATGTAGGAGTAGTGGTAGTAGTAAAGGTAGTAGTAAAGGTAGTAGAGTAGACAGTCATATGGGAAGGAGCACTGCTATGAGGCTAGCGACCCGCAAGGGGGACGAGAGGGAAGAAAAGCGAAAAATGAAGGAAAATACAAGGCAAAAGAAAGAACAGAAAGAAAGGAAAACCCAAAGAGAAAAAAGGAGAAGGGGAAGATAAGACAGGAAGGAATCAGGTTAAGTCACGGGTGTTCTGAAGTTTAGAGCATTTAACAATGTAATGAGAGAGGAAAGCATCAACAGAGACAAAGCCAGGGCTAAGATTCATACAGGGAAAGTTGTGTATAAGGGAGGATTCAACCAGGCGGCGACTATGAAAGTTAGACGTAGGGTAGACAGTTTTAGCAGAAGACCAATCAATGGGATGACTGTGATCTCTGACATGACAGAAAAGAGCATTATTAGTGTCGGCAAGCCTAACACTATTTTTGTGCTCCCTGAGTCTGTCAGAAAGAGATCGGCCAGTTTCTCCGAAGTACTGAAGAGGACAGGAGGAGCAAGAAATAGAGTAGACACCAGGAGAATCTGTGGAGGTAGGGGAGGTATGAACTAGATTAGTGCGAAGAGTGTTAGTTTGGCTATAAGTGTTGCTTGTTATCTTACATACCCTCATTCCAGTAACAAAATTATGAAGTTATGTAATATTGCTTACATATTTCAGAGGCTGGCCTGCAGTGTAGTGCCTGAACTCAACACATCCAACATCTTAATGAGAAATAAGAGAGATAGAGAGAGAGAGAGAGAGAGAGAGAGAGAGAGAGAGAGAGAGAGAGAGAGAGAGAGAGAGAGAGAGAGAGAGAGAGAGAGAGAGAGAGAGGTGCTAATGTATTTTATATGCCAATGGTCGGTGCTTCTCTGACCAGACAACCATTGGCTGCCCCACCTTCACCTGATCTCAGACACACTGTCAGTTATTGTGCTCCCTGAGTCTGTCAGAAAGAGATCGGCCAGTTTCTCCGAAGTACTGAAGAGGACAGGAGGAGCAAGAAATAGAGTAGACACCAGGAGAATCTGTGGAGGTAGGGGAGGTATGAACTAGATTAGTGCGAAGAGTGTTAGTTTGGTTATAAGTGTTGCTTGTTATCTTACATACCCTCATTCCAGTAACAAAATTATGAAGTTATGTAATATTGCTTACATATTTCAGAGGCTGGCCTGCAGTGTAGTGCCTGAACTCAACACATCCAACATCTTAATGAGAAATAAGAGAGATAGAGAGAGAGAGAGAGAGAGAGAGAGAGAGAGAGAGAGAGAGAGAGAGAGAGAGAGAGAGAGAGAGAGAGAGAGAGAGAGAGAGAGAGAGAGAGGTGCTAATGTATTTTATATGCCAATGGTCGGTGCTTCTCTGACCAGACAACCATTGGCTGCCCCACCTTCACCTGATCTCAGACACACTGTCAGTTATGTCCACACCCATCACAGTGCCCCACCACAGTGCCCCCACCACAGTGCCCCCACCACAGTGCCCCACCACAGTGTACCCATCACAGAGCCCCACCACAGTGCCCCACCACAGTGCCCCATCACAGTGCCCCACACCAGTGCCCACACGGGTCATCTTATGACAGGGACCTGTCTCATAGTTTTACCCCGTCGAGTGAACTAATATAACTTAACGCCAACAGATATAATAATGCATAGTGCTTAAACTCTTGCAACGCGGACGTAAAAGCAGCACCAAACGAGCGGATTTTATAGTACATAGTTAAATAAGGGCGTTTTTTCTTATTCCAGTGTCAAGATTACACACTGTACGGTCTACAGCAGCTGCCTCGCTCACCAGGAGAGATAGGGGGTCATAATAACGACATATAAAATACTGAGAGGAATTGACAAGGTGGACAGAGACAGAATGTTCCAGAGATGGGACACAGCAACAAGGGGACACAGTTGGAAGTTGAAGACTCAGATGAATCACAGAGATGTTAGGAAGTATTTCTTCAGTCACAGAGTGGTCGGGAAGTGGAATAGTTTGGGAAGCGATGTAGTGGAGGCAGGATCCACTCATAGCTTTAAGAAGAGGTATGATAAAGCTCATGGCGCAGGGAGAGTGACCCAGTAGCGGCCAGTGAAGAGGCGGGGCTAGGAGCTATGCCTCGACCCCTGCAACCACAAATAGGTGAGTACAAATAGGTGAGTACACACACACACACACACACACAGGCCTAGTGTCTAATCGACATGTGCCTAGGACAAAATGGTAACTAACACACACACATACACACACACACAAACACACACACACACTGACACACACACATACACACACACACACACACACACACACACACACACACACACAACACACACACACACTGACACCCACACAACACACACACACACACACACACACACACACACACACACACTTGTCAATGGGATTTTGACGAGCTGGAGAGAGGAGACAGAGGAGAAGCAGGAGATTACATAATAGGAATGCTACAGTCTGGACGTCCCAAGGTGGTAATTGCAGTAATGTATAACCCACTCCAGAACAGCAGGAGGCCAAGGCAAGAGTATGATGAGAGTAATAGAACGATGGTTGACACACTGACTGAAGTGGCCAGAAGGTCTCATGCGAGCAGGGCAAAGCTACTGATCATGGGTGACTTCAACCACAAGGAAATAGACAGGGAAAACTTGGAGCCACATGGGGGGCCAAGATACGTGGAGGGCTAAGATGATGGAGGTGGTACTGGAAAACTTTATGTACCAACACGTAAGGGATACTACCAGGGAGAGAGGAGAGGATGAACCAGCGAGATTGGACCTAGTATTCACCTTAAGTAGTGCGGATATTGAGGACATCACACACGAAAGTCCACTCGGGGCCAGTGATCATATAGTTCTAAGCTTTGATTACACAGTAGAGTTACAGGTGGAGGGGGAGGCAGATAGGGCCAGAAAAATGAAGCCAAACTACAAAAAAGGGGACTACGTGGGCATGAAGAACTTCCTAAACGGGGTTCAGTGGGACAGAGAACTGGAAGGGAAATCAGTAAACGAGATGATGGAATATGTGACAACAATATGCAAGGAAGATGAGGAGAGGTTTGTACCCAAGGGTAACAGGAATAACGAAAAAGCCAGGATGAGCCCGTGGTTCACCCAAAGGTGCAAGGAGGCCAAAACCAAGTGTGCCAGGGAATGGAAGAAGTATAGAAGGCAAAGAACCCAGGAAAATAAGGAGAGCAGTCGTAGAGCCAGAAATGAATATGCACAGGTAAGAAGGGAGGCCCAACGACAGTATGAGAATGACATAGCATCGAAAGCCAAATCTGACCCGAAGCTGTTGTACAGTCACATTAGGAGGAGAACAACAGTCAAGGACCAGGTGATCAGGCTGAGGAAGGAAGAAATGACCGCGAAGTGTGTGAGGAGCTCAACATGAGATTCAAAGAGGTGCTCACAGAGGAGATAGAAGGGCCTCCAGAAAGGCGGAGAGGTAGGGTACACCACCAAGTGCTGAACACAATACACACAACTGAGGAGGAAGTGAAGAGGCTACTAAGCGAGCTGGATACCTCAAAGGCGATGGGGCCGGATAACATTTCTCCATGGGTCCTGAGAGAGGGAGCAGAGGAGCTAAGTGTACCCCTAACAACGATCTTCAACACGTCTATCGGAACAGGGCAACTACCTGAGGTATGGAAGACAGCAAATGTAGTTCCAATCTTTAAAAAAGGAGACAGAAACGTAGCACTAAACTACAGGCCAGTGTCACTGACATGTATAGTATGCAAGGTCATGGAGAAGATTATCAGGAGAAGAGTGGTGGAACACCTAGAAAGGAATGAGCTTATCAACGACGGCCAACACGGTTTCAGGGACGGGAAATCCTGTGTCACAAACCTACTGGAGTTCTACGACAGGGTGACAGCAGTAAGACAACAGAGAGAGGGGTAGGTAGATTGCATATTCCTGGACTGTAAGAAGGCGTTTGACACAGTTCCACCCAAGAGATTAGTGCAGAAGCTGGAGGACCAGGCAGGGATAACAGAGAAGGCACTGCAATGGATCAGGGAATACCTGTCAGGAAGACACCAGCGAGTCATGGTACGTGGCGAGGTGTCAGAGTGGGCGCCGGTGACGAGTGGGGTTCCACAGGGGTCAGTCCTAGGACCGGTGCTGTTTCTGGTATTTGTGAACGACATGACGGAAGGAATAGACTCCGAAGTGTCCCTGTTTGCAGATGATGTGAAGTTGATGAGAAGAATTCCAACGGACGAGGACCAGGCAGAACTACAAAGGGATCTGGACAGGCTGCAAGCCTGGTCCAGCAATTGGCTCCTGGAGTTCAACCCCACCAAGTGCAAAGTCATGAAGCTTGGGGAAGGGCAAAGAAGACCGCAGACGGAGTACAGTCTAGGGGGCCAGAGACTACAAACCTCAATCAAGGAAAAGGATCTTGGGATGAGTATAACACCAGGCACATCTCCTGAGGCGCACAACAACCAAATAACTGCTGCAGCATATGGGCGCCTAGCTAACCTAAGAACAGCATTCTGACATCTTAATAAGGAATCGTTCAGGACCCTGTACACTGTGTACGTTAGGCCCATATTGGAGTATGTAGCACCAGTTTTTAACCCACACCTAGCCAAGCACGTAAAGAAAGTAGAGAAAGGGGAAAGGTTTGCAACAAGACTAGTCCCGGAGCTAAGGGGTATGGCCTACGAGGAGAGGTTAAGGGAAATCGACCTGACGACACTGGAGGACAGAAGAGATAGGGGGGACATGATAACGACATATAAAATACTGAGAGGAATCGACAAGGTGGACAGAGACAGAATGTTCCAGAGATGGGACACAGCAACAAGGGGTCACAGTTGGAAGTTGAAGACTCAGATGAATCACAGGGATGTTAGGAAGTATTTCTTCAGTCACAGAGTGGTCAGGAAGTGGAATAGTTTGGGAAGCGATGTAGTGGAGGCAGGATCCATTCATAGCTTTAAGAAGAGGTATGATAAAGCTTATGGCGCAGGGAGAGTGACCCAGTAGAAGCCAGTGAAGAGGGGACCAGGAGCTATGAATCGACCCCTGCAACCACAACTAGGTGAGTACAACTAGGTAGTAGGTTGGTAGACAGCAACCACCCAGGGAGGTACTACCGTCCTGCCAGGTGACTGTGAAAGAGAAACCTGAAACTGTTTTACATGATGGTAGGATTGCTGGTGTCTTTTTTCTGTCTCATAAACACGCTGGATAACAGTTATATCTAGCTACTTCTACTTGCACTTTAGGTCACACTACACTGGCATACACATTCATATATATACATACACACATATAGGTTTTTCTTCTTTTTCCTAATAGCTCTTGTTCTTTTTATTTTCTCTATTGTCCATGGGGAAGTGGAAAAGAATCTTTCCTCCGTAAACCATGTGTGTCGTATGAGGCGACTAAAATGCCGGGAACAATGGGCTAGTAACCCCTTCTCCTGTACACATTTACTAAAAAAGAGAAGAAGAGAAACTTTATAAAACTGTGGTGTTTGAATGTGCGTGGATGTAGTGCGGATGATAAGAAAGAGATGATTGCTGATGTTATGAATGAAAAGAAGTTGGATGTCCTGGCCCTAAGCGAAACAAAGCTGAAGGGGGTAGGCGAGTTTCAGTGGGGAGAAATAAATGGGGTTAAGTCAGGAGTATCTGAGAGAGTTAGATCTAAGGAAGGGGTAGCAATAATGTTGAAGGATCAGTTATGGAAGGAGAAGAGGGAATATAAATGCTTAAATTCAAGGATTATGTGGATTAAAATAAGGGTCGGATGCGAAAAGTGGGTCATAATAAGCGTGTATGCACCTGGAGAAGAGAGGAGTGTAGAGGAGAGAGAGAGATTTTGGGAGATGTTAAGCGAATGTATAGGAACTTTTGAACCAAGTGAGAGAGTAATTGTGGTAGGGGACCTAAAGTAAGAGAAACATGTAAAGAGGGTGTGGTAGGTAAGTTTGGGGTGCCAGGTGTAAATGATAATGGGAGCCCTTTGATTGAACTTTGTATAGAAAGGGTTTAGTTATAGGTAATACATATTTTAAGAAGAAGAGGATAAATAAGTATACAAGATTTGATGTAGGGCGTAATGACAGTAGTTTGTTGGACAACGTATTGGTAGGTAAAAGACTGTTGAGTAGACTTCAGGATGTACATGTTTATAGAGGGGTCACAGATATATCAGATCACTTTTTAGTTATAGCTACAGTGGGAGAAAAAGGTAGATGGGATACAAGGAAAATAGAAGCAGTAAGTAAGAGAGAGGTGAAGGTTTATAAACTAAAAGAGGAGGCAGTTAGGGTAAGATATAAACAACTATTGGAGGATAGATGGGCTAGTGAGAGTGTAGGCAATGGGGTCGAAAATGTATGGGGTAGATTTAAAAATGTAGTGTTAGAGTGTTCAGCAGAAGTTTGTGGTTACAGGCGAGTGGGTACGGGAGGGAAGAAGAGCGATTGGTGGAATGATGATGTAAAGAGAGTAGTAAGGGATATGAGAGGTTTTTACAAAGTAGAAGTGATGCAATAAGGGAAGAGTATATGGAGAGAAAAAGAGAGGTTAAGAGAGTGGTGAAGCAATGTAAAAAGAGAGCAAATGAGAGAGTGAGTGAGATGTTATCAACAAATTTTGTTGAAAATAAGAAAAAGTTTTGGAGTGAGATTAATAAGTTGAGGAAGCCTAGGGAACAAATGGATTTGACAGTTAAAAATAGGAGAGGAGAGTTATTAAATGGAGAGTTAGAGGTATCGGGAAGATGGAGGGAATATTTTGAGGAGTTGTTAAATGTTGATGAAGACAGGAAGCTGTGATTTCGTGTATAGAGCAAAGAGGAATAACATCTTGTAGGAGTGTGGAAGAGCCAGTTG
>WNWK01016535.1:0-44663 GCA_009830355.1 Cherax destructor
GTGATCAATCCTCAAACTGGGAAGGTGATCAGTCCCTCAAACTGGGAAAGGTGATCAGTCCCTCAAAGAATATACTTCAATTACCACAAAGAATATACTTCAATTACCACAAAGAATATACCTCAATTACCACAAAGAATATACTTCAATTACCACAAGAATATCTTCAATTACCACAAAGAATATACCTCAATTACCACAAAGTATATACCTCAATTACCACAAAGAATATACCTCAATTACCACAAAGAATATACCTCAATTACCACAAAGAATATACCTCAATTACCACAAAGAATATACCTCAATTACCATAAAGAATATACATCAATTACCTCAGAGAATCTACTTCAGTTAAATCAAAGAATATATGTCAATTATCTTCAAGTTTGCAGCTACGTTTCGCCCGGCAACAACACTCATGTTTCCCAGACAAAGGTGTGATTCACACGTTTCCCTCAGGTGCACTTTTACCAGCTCAATATTGAAATAAATGGCAGCAATAAAGTAAATTATCTTTCAAAAGAGAAAGTGAAATAGTTTATTCTCAGCCGGAAGTGTATAATAAAATATTTCTCACTGCTAAACACAAGTTAATTCTGACGTCTTTATTTCTTTATCTAGCTTTATTTATTTTAATTATATATTTATATTTGATTTTGCTTTACTATATATTTTACTCTATATATTTTTATTTAATCTATTTTATATATGATATTGTCTATTTTTGTTACGATTTATATTATAGAATTAATAAAGAAATTACTAATAAACAGTGGTAATAAATCATTTAATAAAGATCGTTAATAAAAGTACTAATAAACGCTGAAATAAAATTTTGATAATAAAATAATATCTACGTTTATTGTCTGATCCGAGGAAATGGAACTGTCCTTCCTTTCTTTGGATCAAACCGGAAGTCATGAACCATACGCTTGTAGGACTCACAACGTTAACAATGTCTACCTGGAGGGTATTCCGGGGATCGACGTCCCCGCGGCCCGGTCTATGACCAGGCCTCCCGGTGGATCAGGGCCTGATCAACGAGGCTGTTACTGCTGGCTGCACGTAGTCCAACGTACGAACCACAGCCCGACTGATCAGGCACTGACTTTAGGTATCTGTCCAGCTCCCTCTTGAAGACAACCAGAGGTCTGTTGGTAATGCCCCTTATGGTTGGTGGGAGGCTGTTGAACAGTCTTGGGCCCCGGACACTTATTGTGTTTTCTCTTAGTGTACCAGTGGCGCCCCTACTTTTCACTGGGGGTACGTTGCACCGTCTGCTAAGTCTTTTGCTTTCGTATGGAGTGATTTCTGTGTGCATATTAGGAACCAGTCCCTCCAGAATCTTCCAGGTGTAGATTATGATATATCTCTCTCGCCTGCGCTCCAGTGAATATAAGTCTAGTGCTTCCAGGCGTTGCCAGTAGTTAAGGTGTTTGATGGAACTTATACGTGCAGTAAAGGTTCTCTGTACATTCTCTAGATCTGCAATTTCACCTGCCTTGAATAGGGAGAGTCAGTACTCGTAGAGTAATACTCAGTCCTAGCTATTATTTACTCCAGTTTTCCATAACGGAGTAGTTGGAATTTGTCTTCATTGAACATCATATTGTTCTCTGTTGCCCATTGGAAAAGTTGGTTTATATCTTCTTGGAGATTTGCCGTGTCCTCAATGGATGACACTCTCATGCAGATCCTAGTATCATCTGCAAAGGATGATACAGTGCTGTGGTTTACATCTCTGTCTATGTCTGATATGAGAATGAGGAACAGGATAGGTGCGAGTACTGTGCCTTGTGGGACAGAGCTCTTCACTATGGCAGCATCCGATTTAACTCTGTTTACCACTACTCTTTGTGTTCGATTGGTTAGGAAGTTGAAGATCCATCTGCCTACTTTGTTATATTGGCATAAATGTTGATGAATTGTATGTGAAGATGATGAGTGATGATGGATGAGAGAGTACCAGATGATGTCTGGAAGCTGCGGTAATGAGTACACAAAGTACCAGATGATGAGTGATGATGGATGAGAGAGTACCAGATGATGTCTGGAAGCTGCGGTAATGAGTACACAAAGTACCAAGATTCAGATCAGAGGTCATTTTGGAACTTCATAGCTATATTACTGCACATATGTCCTCAGATCCAGATATATTCTGCTGATACCACCCATAGCTATATATATTTCCTGCTCATACCAACAGATATATTACCTGCTGATGCCACCAGTATATATTCCTGCTGATATGACCAGTATATATTACCTGCTGATATGACCAGTATATATTACCTGCTGATATGACCAGTATATATTACCTGCTGATATGACCAGTATATATACCTGCTGATATGACCAGTATATATTACCTGCTGATATGACCAGTATATATTACCTGCTGATATGACCAGTATATATACCTGCTGATATGACCAGTATATATTACCTGCTGATATGACCAGTATATATACCTGCTGATATGACCAGTATATATTACCTGCTGATATGACCAGTATATATTACCTGCTGATATGACCAGTATATATTACCTGCTGATATGACCAGTATATATCACCTGCTGATATGACTAGTATATATTACCTGCTGATATGACCAGTATATATTACCTGCTGATATGACCAGTATATATTACCTGGTGATATTACTGGTAGAGTTGACAGTCTGACCTCTGAAGTCACATTGTATAATAATCCGGTTACTCTCTGTGCATTGACAGTCTACCCACACATGTGTTACACCAGAGTTCAGGTACCTCTCCATGCTATACCACACATGTAAGTATACATTGATTCATATTTTGGTATAAAGTCATTCTTGACTATTGGTTAAGCATTCTGACGTGACATGCAGCCTTAATTACCCTCGTATAGTAGATAGACTTTAAACCCCATTAACAAACCAACCACTGATCCATCATTCTACACACATAATGTCTCTCACCTCAGCTCTACATGCATCTAATAGTCAACTTTTTATCCCAGGTGTAGATATATTGTGTATAATATGATGAAGGTGACCATACACTCTGCTGCACTGGTGTTTTACCTTCACCATGAACGAGGGTTGCAGCAGTGTATTCAAATTATTGCAATAGAAGGAATTCAAAGGAAACTACAGTGTTCTTTATGTAATTTATTGACTTTAATTTCAGAACTACATTGACATTATACATTTACTGTATGAATAACATTTAATATATATTGTAGGTTCATAGACAAGGAATAATAGGTGTGAGAGAGAGAGAGAGAGAGAGAGAGAGAGAGAGAGAGAGAGAGAGAGAGAGAGAGAGAGAGAGAGAGAGAGAGAGAGGAGAGAGAAAGTGAATGAGAGAAACATGCAATTATATTGAAGATTGAAGTAGGTGAGGAATAAGTTGGTTTACACTAATGGAAAGTTGTAAAATGGTATCGGACATTAATATCCGTGATCCACACTGCAGGACCCTCACACCACACACCAGTCCCTCACTGAGGGAGCACAGTAAGCTTGGGCGGGATGGTCCATTAAGCTATGATCCAGCTTACAGGATCACAGTCCCTCACTAAGGAAGTATAAGCTTTACCTTGGACGCTTCTGGATCACACACCTTACTGTGCTCACTGAGGGAGCACAGTAAGCTTTGAGTCTGGACGCTCCGTATAAGCTGTGATCCACACTCCAGCAGGACCTTACACCAGTCCCTCACTGAGGGAGCATACACTAAGTATCAGTATGTACACTCCACTTAAGGCACTTTCCAGGTGGCAGTAAGACTCAGTACTACCAGGCAGATATACTTAGCTTGGGAGGGAGACAAAAGTGTCGTTGTTGCAAAGGTTACATAGCTTTACGGGGTGCCTTCACTACCATACACTCAGGTACCATTGTCCCTCAGACTTGCTGGCCAGAGTGGCTCACCAACTGCCAGAGTTAGCAGTGAGAACGTCAGCAGCACCAGAAGTGTCTGACACAGCAGGCTGCTGACACTCTCATGAACACATGAAGACCCATTCGTTTGCATGGCTGCCGGCGTCTCTCCTGCGCATAAAAGAATCGCATTTAGCGTATTTTCCATAAGTAATTAATATATTTAATTATATTAATATATAATCCAATGATTTTGAAGCTATTAATTATTATATCTAATTAAAATAATTTTTAATTCAAATAATTTGTTTGTCTCATTATTATTTTCGTATTTTGAGAGATAAACCATATAATAAACGGGATAATAACAAAAAAGGCACAATACCGTGACTGGAACAATACACAAACAACCCGCACATAGAAGACAGGAGCTTACGACGACGTTTCGGTCCGACTTGGACCATTTACAAAGTCACACTAACACAAAGAAAAGGTAGAAGGGGTATTTATAGGCCAGCAGACAGGGGAGGGCACAAGAAAGTGGTGGAGGAGTAATAGTGGAGGTAGTAGTGGTAGTGGAAGTAGTAGTAGTGGAGTCAGTCAATTCTAGGAAAGAGAGCACTGCAATAAAGCTGGTGGCCAGCATAGGGTAAGGACAACAACACAGAGGGGGAAAAATGATGAAAATAAAATAAAGGACAAATACAAGGAGAAATACAGAAGAGAAAGAAGAAAGATGAGAAGGGGGAAGAGATAGAAGGGGAAGGAATCAGGTTATGTCACGGGTGTTCTGAAGTTTACCTGGAGAGAGTTCAAGGGGTCAACGCCCCTGCGGCCCGGTCTGTGACCAGGCCTCATGTTGGACCAGAGCCTGATCAACCAGGATGTTACTGCTGGCCGCATGCAGTCCAACGTATGAACCACAGCCTGGCTGGTCAGTTACAGACTTTAGGTGCCTGTCCAGTGCCTGCTTGAAGACAGCCAGGGGTTTGTTGGTAATCCCCCTGATGTATGCTGGGAGGCAGTTGAACAATCTTGGGCCCCTGACACTTATTGTGTTGTCCCTCAACGTGCTAGTGGCACCCCTGCTTTTCATTGGGGGGATGTTACATCGCCTGCCGAGTCTTTTCCTTTCGTAGGGAGTGATTCTCGTGTGCAAGTTTGGTACTAATCCCTCGAGAATTTTCCATGTGTATATAATAATGTATCTCTCCCGCCTGCGTTCTAGAGAGTACAGGTTTAGGAACTTCAAGCGTTCCCAGTAATTGAGGTGGTTTATCGCAGGTATGCGTGCCGTGAAGGTTCTCTGCACATTTTCAAGGTCAGCAATTTCACCCGCCTTGAAAGGTGCAGTTAGTGTGCAGCAATATTCCAGCCTAGATAGAACAAGCGATCTATAAAGTGTCAACATGGGCTTGGCATCCCTGGTTTTGAAGGTTCTCATTATCCATCCTGTCATTTTTCTAGCAGATGTGATTACTACGGTGTTATAATCCTTGAAAGTGAGATCCTCTGACATGATCACTCCCAGGTTTTTGACATTAGTTTTTCGCTCTATTGTGTGGTTGGAATTAGTTTTGTACTCCGATGAAATTTTAATTTCCTCACGTTTTCCGTATCTGAGTAATTGAAATTTCTCATCATTGAACTTCATATTGTTTTCTGCAGCCCATTTAAAGATTTGGTTTATGTCTGCTTGGAGTCTTGCAGTGTCTTCAACGGTGGACACTGTCATACAGCTTTGGGTGTCATCTGCAAAGGAAGACACGGCACTGTGGCTTATATCCCTGTCTATGTCCGATATGAGGATGAGGAACAGGATGGGAGCGAGTGGAACAGAGCTTTTCACAGTAGCTGCCTCAGACTTTACTCTGTTGACTACTACTCTTTGTGTTCTACTTGTTAGGAAATTATAGATCCATCTACCAACTTTTCCTGTTATTCCTTTATCACGCATTTTGTGTGCTATTACACCATGGTCACACTTGTCAAAGGCTTTTGCAAAGTCTGTGTATATAACATCTGCATTCTGTTTGTCTTCTAGAGCATCCAGGACCTTGTCGTAGTGGTACAGTAGTTGGGACAGACAGGAGCGACCTGCTCTAAACCCATGCTGCCCTGGGTTGTGCAATTGATGGGTATCAAGATGAGTGGCGATCGTGCTTCTTAGAACCCTTTCAAAAATTTTTATGATATTGGATGTTAGCGCTATTGGTCTGTAGTTCTTTGCTATTGCTTTACTGCCCCCTTTGTGGAGTGGGGACTATGTCTGTTGTTTTTAGTAACTGCGGGACAACCCCAGTGTCCATGCTCCCTCTCCATAGGATGTTAAAAGCACGTGATAGGGGTTTCTTGCAGTTCTTGATGAACATGGAGTTCCATGAGTCTGGGCCTGAAGTGGAGTGCATAGGCATGTCATTTATTGCCTTTTCGAAGTCATTTGGCGTCAGGGTGATGTCAGATAGGCATGCGTCTGTCAAGTTCTGTGGCACTCTCATAAAAAATTAATTTAGGTCTTCAATTTTCAGTCTGGTTAGCGGCTCGCTAAAAACTGAGTCATACTGGGACTTAAGTAACTCACTCATTTCCTTGCTGTCATCTGTGTAGGACCCATCCCGTTTAAGTAGGGGCCCAATACTGGTTGTTGTTCTCGACTTTGATTTTGCATAAGAAAAGAAATACTTTGGGTTTCTTTCAATTTCATTTATGGCTTTTAGTTCTTCCCGTTTCTTGATTCCTGTAGATTCCTTTAGTTTAATTGATGTTGCTATTTCTTGACTAGTGTCTTCTTCGTATTTCAGATATATTGGCCTCTTGTAGCCGCTCCGTTATTCTTTGCCTTCGCCTGTATAGGGAGCGCCTCTCTCTTTCTAGTTTGCATCTTCTCCTCCTTCTCCTTAAGGGAATTTGCCTTGAGCAAACCTCAAGTGCCACAGAGTTAATTTGTTCTAGACATAGGTTAGGATCCGTGATGCTTAGGCTATCTTCCCAGTTTATATCATTTAGGACTTGGTTTACTTGGTCCCACCTTATGTTTTTGTTATTGAAGTTGAATTTGGAGAAGGCTCCTCGCGGGCTGATCACATTTTGTTGATCTGGGGCTCCCCGCATGCATGTCTGGACCTCTTATATGTTGTGATCTGAGTATATTGTTTTTGATATGATGACATTTCATATCAGATCATCATTGTTGGTGAAGATGAGGTCCAGCGTATTCTCCAATCTTGTAGGCTCTACTATTTGCTGGTTTAAGGTGAATTTGGTGCAGAGATTTAAAAGTTCATGTGTGTGCGAGTTTTCATCTGAGCTGCCTCCTGGTGTTATCTCTGCTACCACATTGTTTGCAATGTTCCTCCATTTTAGGTGCCTTAGGTTGAAATCCCCCAGGAGCAAGATGTTGGGGGCAGGAGCTGGAAGATTTTCCAGACAGTGGTCAATTTTCAGAAGCTGTTCCTGGAATTGTTGGGACGTTGCATCCGGAGGCTTGTATACAACCACGATGACCAGGTTTTGATTCTCGATCTTTATTGCTAATACTTCAACTACATCATTTGAGGCATTTAGTAGTTCTGAACATATAAGTGACTCTGTGATATACAGGCCAACCCCCCCTTTTTGCCTGTTCACTCTGTCACACCTGTATAGGTTGTAGCCTTGGATCCATATTTCATTGTCCAAGTGATCTCTTATGTAATGGGAGAGGAAAGCATCTACAGAGGGCTAAGAGTCATACAGATTCTGACAGACTTAGGGGGCACAAAAATAGTGTTAGGCTTGCCGACACTAATAATGCTCCTTTCTGTCATGTCAGAGATCACAGTCATCCTATTGATTGGTCTTCTGCTAAAACTGTCTACCCTACGTCCAACTTCCACAGTCGCCGTCTGGCTGAATCCTCCCTTATACACAACTTTCCCTGTATGAATCTTAGCCCTGGCTTTGTCTCTGTTGATGCTTTCCTCTCCCATTACATTGTTAAATGCTCCAAACTTCAGAACACCCGTGACTTAACCTGATTCCTTCCCCTTCTATCTCTTCCCCCTTCTCATCTTTCTTCTTTCTCCTCTGTATTTCTCCTTATATTTGTCCTTTATTTTATTTTCATCATTTTTTCCCCCTCTGTGTTCTTGTCCTTACCCTATGCTGGCCGCCAGATTTATTGCAGTGCTCCTCTTTCCTAGAATTGATTGACTCCACTACTACTACTTCCACTACCACTACTACTTCCACTATTACTCCTCCACCACTTTCTTGTGCCCTTCCCTGTCTGCTGGCCTATAAATACCCCTTCTACCTTTTCTTTGTGTTAGAAACGGGATAATGTACACCTGTATAGCCTTGCCCAGAACTGTGTCCTGGGTTATACTCCCAGAGGTGTATGTTTCTCATTGTATACACTGAAGGTGCATATCTCTCAGAGGTGTATGTTTCTCATTGTATATGCACCGAAATTTTATTTTAATTACTAAGGTATTAAAGTATTGTTGACTGGTTGTCAACAGGTGACATGCAGCCGTAATGACCCTCGTGTAGCAGGTACACTTTAAACTCCACCAACCAACTTCAGTGTTTCTAATAAACACAAGTCATCTTGGTATTTGAGTTAAGATCAAAGATCTTCTCTAAGAGGTTTAAGATAATATTTTCACCCACTCTGTCCTAGAGCTTCCATTAAATATGTACTCAAGGCACTCCCTGGCACTTACCATTGAGTACGTGCACTCTGAGTGGTGGACACACAGTGTTGGGTGCACACATGCTAATCTGCCGGTGTCAGCACTCTCGCATCCTGAAACACAACACAAAATTTGTTTTGCGGCTAAAAACCTACTACTGCTACTCCCTGCACCTGTTCTACCACTTCCTGTCCGTTGCTCTTCTCTATATATATATATATATATATATATATATATATATATATATATATATATATATATATATATAATATATATATATATATGTTCTGGCTCCCTTACCTTCAGGCTTCTCTGTGTGATTAGTTAATGGTCCAAATCGCTATCACCCAGACTAATCACTATCACCCAGGTAAATCACTGTCAACTTGACTAATCACTGTCATCCTGGCTTAACACTGTCATCCATACTGAACACTGTCACCTCTCACGTTCTCTGAACGACTGTCTAGCTATTAATTTGAGCCTATACAGGCTTGGATCTTCATATAATAATAATAATAATAATAATAATAATAATAATAATAATAATAATAATAATAATAATAATAATAATAATAATAATATGACTACCTTTGTTGGAAGTAGGTATTAAGTAAGCAGGTAACTGACGTGTATGAGCAGTTAACTTACTTGTATGAGGAGGTAACCGCTGGTAGTGTTGCCTCGCTCTGTCACCACGGTAATCCCACCTCGTGGAGAGTCATAGTTCACTACCTGTACGTAACCCCAGTAAGATATTATCTTAACAAAAGCTTTATTGTATTAATATTGGTAGAATTACCGACAATATGTTAAGTAAAAGGACACAAATGCAACTAATGAGACATTTTATTGTGGCAACGTTTCGCTCTCCAGGAGCTTTTCAAGCCGTTACAAACAATACATGGACACACAGGGTATATATAGGCTAAGGGTGAGGTGTAATACTAGTGGTGGTAGAGGTAGTAGTGATATAAGTCGTAGTAGTAGTAGTGATACAATACATGTATGGTTTACCCAAGACCCATAAGCATAATATTCCTCTCAGACCAATCACATCAGGTATAGGCAGTGCACCACACAAACTAGCCGGAGTTCTTGCCAAACATCTTTCCTGCCTTCTGGGGACCATCAGCCCCGCTCATCTTAAACATTCAGGCGACCTTCTTAACCGCATCCAAAACCTCTCCATTCGTAACAAGAAACTAAGCAGTTTGGATGTGACTTCCCTCTTCACTAAAGTACCTACCACACAAGCCATCGATGTTCTACGACGTAAAGTCAATCAGGACCTTAACCTTCCTCTACCTCCCGGAGATTTTGTTGACCTTATTGAACTCTGTGTTAATTTCAACTGTTTTTCTTTCAATAACAGGCTCTACAAACAAATATATGGCATGGGAATGGGGTCCCCCATCAGTGCCATCTTAGCTAACTTGTATATGGAACACCTAGAGGCTGAACACTTCGCCAACATCATCCCCTCTAGGGTCACTTGGTTACGTTATGTGGACGACGTCCTCGTAATAACTGCCAAACGTTTTGATGTACGAAATCTTCAGGCTCAACGCAGTTGAACCGGCGATCCAGTTTACACTAGAAGAAGAAGAGTCCAATGACAAGCTACCTCTTCTAGACGTCCTCATCCACAAAGTAGATAACAACCTAAGATTTCAAGTTTACCGGAAACCTACAAATAAAAATGATCTCACACACTTCTATTCCACTCAAGATACTAAGACCAAAAGAGGCATCATCATCGGATTTTTCCTAAGAGCTTACCGAATTTGTAGTCCTGAGTTTCTTGACGAGGAATGTACATACATTCACCAAACCTTCACTGATTTACATTTTCCTTCCTTTTTCATCAAAGATTGCAAGAGAAGAGCTCTTCAGATCATTAATTCTCCACGCGTCAACACCACTCCAAACAAAGTTATAATTCTTCCCAACAGCCAGGTTGCATCCAACATTTCTAAAGTACTTGTACAAGCTAACACTAGAGTCGCCATCGCTTCCAGTACTTCTATAAAGGATCTAACCAGGACAAAATCCAATCACCATGAACCAGTCAACGCAGGGGTTTACACTATACCCTGTGGAGGCTGCGACAAAATTTATGTAGGACAAACAGCAAGAAACCTCGAAACACGCCTCAATGAACACATTAATGCATGTAGGAACGATAACCTGAACAACGCCTGCGTACAACACCGAAATTCTACCAATCATCTCATGAAATTCAAAGACGCCCGTTTAGTAATTAAAGAAACTGATTTCCGTAGACGCAAGTGCCTTGAATCAGCACTTATCGCTGTTTCTAACACAATTAAACAAAACAAAGGCAGCTTTACCATCTCTGAAGTCTTAGCAAGAATCCTCCTGAAAACAGTAAACCCTACCATCACATAGTCTCTCCTACACAGCACTTCGCGGATGTGGAACACTGCTACAGGTCTTCTCTTTTCCAACCTCCAACAGAAATATTTGTCTAACCTATTTTTATACTACCCAAGTAATTGCTTTTATCACCTTTTACTCATGTGCAAGTTGATTGTTTTACCTTATTGTATCACTACTACTACTACGACTTATATCACTACTACCTCTACCACCACTAGTATTACACCTCACCCTGAACCTATATATACCTTGTGTGTCCATGCATTGTTTATAACGGCTTGACAAAGCTCCTGAAGAGCGAAACGTTGCCACAATAAAATGTCACATTAGTTGCATTTGTGTCCTTTTACTTAACAAAAGCTTTATTAACCAGAAGCTCTAAGTAATTTAAAAGTTAGACACCAGTCAGACGAAGATGTGTATATGTTGTAAGAAGTGAGAGATATACATTAAAGTTACATCACTGAGAGACATACACCTCACGGTGTATATAAGAGACAACAGGTCGTTGAAAGATTACAACCCGTGTTAGCATTCTGACTTAATGATATTATAACATACTGGTCACTTAATATTACTATTTCAAGCTAGCCTAAGATATTATTTACCTTATTAAACAGGTTTGAAAGTAATACTTATACTTGCTAGAGTTTTAATGTTTACATCAAAACAATGATTCTTAACGCATGTTTATGTAAGCATTACCTAAATATCGTCAAATATTTTAACACCGGACCAGACTGTTTCTTCTTCCATAAAATGTATAATATTTTATCCTCCAAAATGTTACTGGTGCTTAGCATTTCCTCCGGCAGATAGCCAGGTCCGGCAGATAGCCAGGTCCGGCAGATAGCCAGGTCCGGCAGATAGCCAGGAATATATATATATATTAAGGTTAAAACTTAACATAAATTACTGTAAGAATAAGCAGAAGAGTCACAATACCCAGGATGCAGTAATTCATAAATAAACCACAAATTGAAAGTAAACACAAGAAAAAGAAGAGGAGGAAGGAGGAGGGAGGAGAATGATAAGTTACCTTGCCGTTATGATACCAGAATATAAAGTTGGGAGGCTCTGGACTGTGAGTAATAATACAAGTGAGGTTGATAGTTGAACCCATATCAACATGCATGTCTGGTGCCCCGATGATCTTAGCCTCTGGAGCAGCTGCAAACATACAATACATGTACTCATTTATTGCACACACACACACATATACGTACATGTGTACGTATGTATATACGTATATATATATATATATATATATATACACGTATACGTATATATATATATATATATATATATATATATATATATATATATATATATACACGTATACGTATATATATATAATGAGAGATAATCAGGTTTGATCCAGGGAATGGGAAGGTAGTTCCAGTTCTTTGGATCCAGAGCTCATTACCAAGCAGCAAGACACCTCACTTCTCTGAGAGGACGGAGGGTCGATCCTCCATCTTCTCTCCATATACAAAAAGTTTTATTTGGAAATTAAAAAAGGCTTAATTAGCAGGCCTTTTTCAAGCCTAATTGCATTGTAGAAGGCTAATCAAGCAGGGGTTAGTAGGTGGAGTAATTAGGTGGTTCCCTAGGTGCTCAGGTGTGCTGGTAGGCAGATAATCTTCTCAATTACTAAAAACTTTGTGCTGTATCATGTAAAAGTTTTAAGTTGAACTGTAATGACGTTATCTGACGCAAGATAACCAACTTAGTCTCTGAAATATTACCATTTTTTCTGTAAAAGACACATGGTGTTGAGCCATCTTTTACTGTGAGAATGACTCGCTTTGTGCAAAGCTTTCAATCATGTCATGTTTAGCTCTGTGTAGAGGTTTATCGTGTTCACTGTGTAGAGCTTTGTTGTGTTTCACTGTGTAGAGCTTTGTTGTGTTTCACTGTGTAGAGTTTTGTTGTGTTTCACTGTGTAGAGCTTTGTTGTGTTTCACTGTGTAGAGCTTTGTTGTGTTTCACTGTGTAGAGCTTTGTTGTGTTTCACTGTGTAGAGCTTTGTTGTGTTTCACTGTGTACAGCTTTGTTGTGTTTCACTGTGTAGAGCTTTGCTGTGTTTCACTGTGTAGAGCTTTGTTGTGTTTTACTGTGTACAGCTTTGTTGTGTTTCACTGTGTAGAGCTTTGTTGTGCTTCACTGTGTACATCTTTGTTGTGTTTCACTGTGTAAAGCTTTGTTGTGTTTCACTGTGTACAGCTTTGTTGTGTTTCACTGTGTATAGCTTTGTTGTGTTTCACTGTGTAAAGCTTTGTTGTGTTTCACTGTGTACAGCTTTGTTGTGTTTCACTGTGTACAGCTTTGTTGTGTTTCACTGTGTACAGCTTTGTTGTGTTTCACTGTGTACAGCTTTGTTGTGTTTCACTGTGTACAGCTTTGTTGTGCTTCACTGTGTACAGCTTTGTTGTGTTTCACTGTGTAGAGCTTTGTTGTGTTTCACTAGGTAAAGCTTTGTTGTGTTTCGCTGTGTAGAGCTTTGTTGTGTTTCACTGTGTACAGCTTTGTTGTGCTTCACTGTGTACAGCTTTGTTGTGTTTCACTGTGTACAGCTTTGTTGTGCTTCACTGTGTACAGCTTTGTTGTGTTTCACTGTGTACAGCTTTGTTGTGCTTCACTGTGTACAGCTTTGTTGTGTTTCACTAGGTAAAGCTTTGTTGTGTTTCGCTGTGTACAGCTTTGTTGTGTTTCACTGTGTACAGCTTTGTTGTGTTTCACTGTGTACAGCTTTGTTGTGTTTCACTGTGTACAGCTTTGTTGTGTTTCACTGTGTACAGCTTTGTTGTGTTTAACTGTGTAGAGCTTTGTTGTGTTTCACTGTGTAGAGCTTTGTTGTGTTTCACTGTGTAGAGCTTTGTTGTGTTTCACTGTGTACAGCTTTGTTGTGTTTCACTGTGTACAGCTTTGTTGTGTTTCACTGTGTACAGCTTTGTTGTGTTTCACTGTGTAGAGCTTTGTTGTGTTTCACTGTGTACTGCTTTGTCGTGTTTCACTGTGTACAGCTTTGTTGTGTTTCACTGTGTACAGCTTTGTTGTGTTTCACTGTGCAGCTTGTGTTTCACTTGTAAGCTTTGTTGTGTTTCACTGTGTAGAGCTTTGTTGTGTTTCACTGTGTAGAGCTTTGTTGTGTTTCACTGTGTAGATATTTTTTTTGTTTCACTGTGTAGAGCTTTGTTGTGTTTCACTGTGTAGAGCTTTGTTGTGTTTCACTGTGTAGAGCTTTGTTGTGTTTCACTGTATACAGCTTTATTGTGTCTGTCGTCAGCTTTTGTTGTGTTACCAGCGTGTACAGCTTTCAGTTGAAGTTTCAAAATGTGCAATACAGCAATTATTACTGTTCACTGTGTATGCTTTGTTGTGATCCTTTAGCTTTGCGTATTATAGGATATCGCTGAGGCATTCACTAAAAGTGTTACGCTGTGTTATATATGACAGTGGTTGGGTTTACGTGGCAGCTAATAGCTGGTTATCACGAGCTTTGTCTCGTTCACTGTGTACCTGTGCATGGAGCGTTGACTTCCTCTCCGAAATCCTCTCAGGTATACTGTTGTGATGGTATTTTTCCTTTTGTGAGGGTACCTGAGACAGATTTCCCCGAAGATTCGAAGCTTCCCCATCCCTTTCTTGTGACGATATCTGTTAGATCGCAGGTGTATAATGCGATGGTGAGGTGTATAATGTGGTGAGGTGTATAATGTGGTGAGGTGTATAATGTGGTGAGGTGTATAATGTGGTGAGGTGTATAATGTGGTGAGGGGTGTATAATGGGGGTGAGGTGTATAATGTGGTGAGATATATTTATATATTTTGGTCAGCTGTCATATCTTGCTGGCTCCACACCTCCCTCTCTCCTAGTACGTATTATTAGATGTATATGAAATATATGTTAGGTGTATATTAGATGTATGTTAGGTGTATGTTAGATGTATGTTAGGTGTATGTTATACTTACAGAAGACATTGAGGTGAACTATATAAGATATGACAGGTTTGGTTGACACCTGACACTCGTAGCTTCCTGAGTCGCGGACCTGAGCATACTTGATCTTCAAGATCCAATCCTTCGATCCTGCTGAATTAATGACCTCGTACCGTTGATCCGTAGTGTAGGTATAGTGACCCACCGTCATGATGTGTAGGTCTCTCTGCCTTATCCACGACACCTGTAGTGGTGAGAGATAGCGAGACGGTGGTGAGACAGTACTGTGTACATATACACCAGTAGTGACACCTGTAGTGGTGAGAGATAGCGAGACGGTGGTGAGACAGTACTGTGGACATATACACCAGTAGTGACACCTGTAGTGGTGAGAGATAGTGAGACGGTGGTGAGACAGTACTGTGGACATATACACCAGTAGTGACACCTGTAGTGGTGAGAGATAGTGAGACGGTGGTGAAATAATACTGTGTAATAATAGTAATAATAATAATAATAATAATAATAATAATAATAATAATGATATTGATAATAATAATAATAATAATAATAATAATAATAATAATATTAATAACAATAATAATAATAACGATATTAATAACGATAATAATAATAATAATAATAATAATAATAATAATAATAATAATAATATAATGATATTAATAATAATAATAATGATATTGATAATAATAATAATAATAATAATAATAATAATAATAACAATAATAATAATAACGATATTAATAACGATAATAATAATAATAATAATAATAATAATAATAATAATAATAATAATAATAATAATAATAATAATAATAATATTGATAACAATAATAATAATAATAATAATAATAATAATAATAATAATAATAATAATAATAATAATAATAATAATATAACAATAATGACATTAACCATAATAATAATAAAAATAATAACAACAATTATGATATTAACCATAATAATAATAATAATAATAATAATAATTAAATCTTCAAAAGGAAGAAAGATACCCCCTCCCGTCTTTAGTGTGAGTAAAATGTTAAATCATGTTTGGCCGGGAGACGTCCATCATCTTTTAAGAGAACTTAAGGAAGTGTGTTGAAGCTTGACCATCCACGACACAACTGCAATATAAAAAGTTTTTGTAATAAATCTTCAAGCACAAAGTTGTATGAAGGTGAGAATGAGAGACAAGAGTTGTGACAGGTTGTTTTGACTGTTGTGAGTGGTAACTGCTGTTTTCTGATGTTATCACTGCTGTTATTGCTGCTGTTCTCACTGCTGTTCTCACTGCTGTTTTCTGATGTTCTCACTGCTGTTATCACTGTTGTTCTCTGCATCGTTCATTATTCTTTTACCTTCATTACTTTTTATTGGGTGATATTTTACAATGATCTATTTAATAGATAAACAAAACATGTCATGTTAGTGATATTATTGAGGCATAACACTGTGTGGTGATGTTACTGAGGCATAACACTGTGTGGTGATGTTACTGAGGCATAACACTGTGTGGTGATGTTGCTGAGACATAACACTGTGGTGATGTTACTGAGTCATAACACTGTGTGGTGATGTTACTGAGGCATAACACTGTGTGGTGATGTTACTGAGGCATAACACTGTGTGGTGATGTTGCTGAGGCACAACACTGTGTGGTGATGTTACTGAGGCATAACACTGTGTGGTGATGTTGCTGAGACATAACACTGTGGTGATGTTACTGAGGCATAACACTGTGTGGTGATGTTACTGAGGCATAACAGTGTGGTGATGTTATTGAGGCATAACACAGTGTGGTGATGTTACTGAGTCATGACACAGTGTGGTGATGTTACTGAGGCATAACACTGTGTGGTGATGTTACTGAGGCATAACACAGTGTGGTGATGTTATTGAGGCATAACACTGTGGTGATGTTCTGAGCATAACACATGTGGTGATGTTACTGAGCATAACACGTGTGGTGATGTTACTGAGGCATAACACTGTGTGATGTTACTGAGGCATAACACAGTGTGGTGATGTTACTGAGTCAACACATGTTGATGTTACGAGGCATAACACTGTGTGGTGATGTTACGAGGCATAACACAGTGTGGATGTTATGAGGCATAACACATGTGGTGATGTACTGAGCATAACACGTGTGGTGATGTTACTGAGGCATAACACATGTGGTGATGTTACTGAGGCATAACACATGTGGTGATGTTACTGAGGTCATAACACATGTGGTGATGTTATGAGGCATAACACTGTATGGTGATGTTACTGAGGCATAACACTGTGTGGTGATGTTACTGAGGCATAACACTGTGGTGATGTTACTGAGGCATAACACTGTGTGGTGATGTTACTGAGGCATAACACTGTGGTGATGTTACTGAGTCATAACACTGTGTGGTGATGTTACTGAGGCATAACACTGTGTGGTGATGTTACTGAGGCATAACACTGTGTGGTGATGTTACTGAGGCATAACACTGTGTGGTGATGTTACTGAGGCATAACACAGTGTGGTGATGTTACTGAGTCATAACACAATGTGGTGATGTTACTGAGGCATAACACTGTGTGGTGATGTTACTGAGGCATAACAGTGTGGTGATGTTATTGAGGCATAACACAGTGTGGTGATGTTACTGAGTCATGACACAGTGTGGTGATGTTACTGAGGCATAACACTGTGTGGTGATGTTACTGAGGCATAACACAGTGTGGTGATGTTATTGAGGCATAACACTGTGGTGATGTTACTGAGTCATAACACAATGTGGTGATGTTACTGAGTCATAACACAGTGTGGTGATGTTACTGAGGCATAACACAGTGTGGTGATGTTACTGAGGCATAACACAGTGTGGTGATGTTACTGAGTCATAACACAATGTGGTGATGTTACAGAGGCATAACACTGTGTGGTGATGTTACTGAGGCATAACACAGTGTGGTGATGTTATTGAGGCATAACACAGTGTGGTGATGTTACTGAGTCATAACACAGTGTGGTGATGTTACTGAGGCATAACACAATGTGGTGATGTTACTGAGGCATAACACAGTGTGGTGATGTTACTGAGTCATAACACAATGTGGTGATGTTACTGAGGCATAACACTGTGTGGTGATGTTACTGAGGCATAACACTGTGTGGTGATGTTGCTGAGGCATAACACTGTGGTGATGTTACTGAGGCATAACACAGTGTGGTGATGTTACTGAGGCATAACACAGTGTGGTGATGTTACTGAGGCATAACACAATGTGGTGATGTTACTGAGGCATAACACAGTGTGGTGATGTTACTGAGGCATAACACTGTGTGGTGATGTTACTGAGGCATAACACTGTGTGGTGATGTTACTGAGGCATAACACAGTGTGGTGATGTTACTGAGTCATAACACAATGTGGTGATGTTACTGAGGCATAACACAGTGTCGTGATGTTACTGAGGCATAACACAGTGTGGTGATGTTACTGAGGCATAACACTGTGTGGTGATGTTACTGAGTCATAACACAGTGTGGTGATGTTACTGAGGCATAACACTGTGTGGTGATGTTACTGAGGCATAACACAGTGTGGTGATGTTACTGAGTCATAACACTGTGTGGTGATGTTACTGAGTCATAACACAGTGTGGTGATGTTACTGAGTCATAACACAGTGTGGTGATGTTACTGAGGCATAACACAGTGTGGTGATGTTACTGAGGCATAACACAGTGTGGTGATGTTACTGAGTCATAACACGTGTGGTGATGTTACTGAGGCATAACACTGTGTGGTGATGTTACTGAGGCATAACACTGTGGTGATGTTACTGAGGCATAACACACTGTGGTGATGTTACTGAGTCATAACACTGTGGTGATGTTACTGAGGCATAACACAGTGTGGTGATATTACTGAGTCATAACACTGTGTGGTGATGTTACTGAGTCATAACACTGTGGTGATGTTACTGAGTCATAACACTGTGTGGTGATGTTACTGAGTCATAACACAGTGTGGTGATGTTACTGAGTGATAACACTGTGGTGATGTTACTGAGTCATAACACAGTGTGGTGATGTTACTGAGGCATAACACACTATGGTGATGTTACTGAGGCATAACACTGTGTGGTGATGTTACTGAGGCATAACACACTGTGGTGATGTTACTGAGGCATAACACTGTGGTGATGTTACTGAGGCATAACACGTGTGGTGATGTTACTGAGGCTAACACGTGTGGTGATGTTAATGAGGCATAACAGTGTGGTGATGTTACTAGGCATAACAAGTGTGGTGATGTTACTGAGGCATAACACAGTGTGGTGATGTTACTGAGGCATAACACAGTGTGTGATGTTACTGAGGCATAACACAGTGTGGTGATGTTACTGAGGCTAACACAGTGTGGTGATGTTACTGAGGCATAACACGTGTGTGATGTTACTGAGGCATAACACTGTGGTGATGTTACTGAGGCATAACACATGTGGTGATGTTACTGAGTCATAACACTGTGGTGATGTTACTGAGGCATAACACAGTGTGGTGATGTTACTGGTCATAACACTGGGGATGTTACTGAGCATAACACTGTGGTGATGTTACTGAGTCATAACACTGTGTGGTGATGTTACTGAGTCATAACACTGTGTGGTGATGTTACTGAGTCATAACACAGTGTGGTGATGTTACTGAGTCATAACACTGTGGTGATGTTACTGAGTCATAACACAGTGTGGTGATGTTACTGAGGCATAACACTGTGTGGTGATGTTACTGAGGCATAACACACTGTGGTGATGTTACTGAGGCATAACACTGTGGTGATGTTACTGAGGCATAACACTGTGTGGTGATGTTACTGAGGCATAACACAGTGTGGTGATGTTACTGAGGCATAACAATGTGTGGTGATGTTACTGAGGCATAACACAGTGTGGTGATGTTACTGAGGCATAACACAGTGTGGTGATGTTACTGAGGCATAACACAGTGTGGTGATGTTACTGAGGCATAACACAGTGTGGTGATGTTACTGAGGCATAACACAGTGTGGTGATGTTACTGAGGCATAACACAGTGTGGTGATGTTATTGAGGCATAACACAATGTGGTGATGGTACTGAGTCATAACACACTGTGGTGATGTTACTGAGGCATAACACAATGTCGTGATGTTACTGAGTCATAACACACTGTGGTGATGTTACTGAGGCATAACACACGGTGGTGATGTTATTGAGGCATAACACTGTGTGGTGATGTTATTGAGGCATAACACACTGTGGTGATGTTACTGAGGCATAACACACTGTAGTGATGTTACTGAGGCATAACACTGTGGTGATGTTACTGAGGCATAACACTGTGGTGATGTTACTGAGGCATAACACTGTGTGGTGATGTTACTGAGTCATAACACTGTGGTGATGTTACTGAGTCATAACACTGTGGTGATGTTACTGAGTCATAACACGTGTGGTGATGTTACTGAGTCATAACACAGTGTGGTGATGTTACTGAGGCATAACACTGTGTGGTGATGTTACTGAGGCATAACACAGTGTGGTGATGTTACTGAGGCATAACACTGTGGTGATGTTACTGAGGCATAACACTGTGTGGTGATGTTACTGAGGCATAACACTGTGTGGTGATGTTACTGAGGCATAACACAGTGTGGTGATGTTACTGAGTCATAACAGTGTGGTGATGTTACTGAGTCATAACACAGTGTGGTGATGTTACTGAGGCATAACACTGTGTGGTGATGTTACTGAGGCATAACACACTGTGGTGATGTTACTGAGGCATAACACTGTGGTGATGTTACTGAGGCATAACACTGTGTGGTGATGTTACTGAGGCATAACACAGTGTGTGATGTTACTGAGGCATAACACAGTGTGGTGATGTTACTGAGGCATAACAATGTGGTGATGTACTGAGCATAACACATGTGGTGATGTTACTGAGGCATAACACGTGTGGTGATGTTACTGAGGCATAACACTGTGTGGTGATGTTACTGAGGCATAACACAGTGTGGTGATGTTACTGAGCATAACACTGTGGTGATGTTACTGAGCATAACACAGTGTGGTGATGTTACTGAGTCATAACACGTGTGGTGATGTTACTGAGGCATAACACAGTGTGGTGATGTTACTGAGGCATAACACTGTGTGGTGATGTTACTGAGGCATAACACGTGTGGTGATGTTATTGAGGCATAACACGTGTGGTGATGTTACTGAGGCATAACACTGGGGGTGATGTTACTGAGGCATAACACATGTGGTGATGTTACTGAGGCATAACAGTGTGGTGATGTTACTGAGGCATAACACAGTGTGGTGATGTTACTGAGGCATAACACGTGGTGATGTTACTGAGCATAACACAGTGTGGTGATGTTACTGAGGCATAACACAGTGTGTGATGTTACTGAGGCATAACACATGTGGTGATGTTACTGAGGCATAACACAGTGTGGTGATGTTACTGAGGCATAACACAGTGTGGTGATGTTACTGAGGCATAACACGTGTGGTGATGTTACTGAGGCATAACACATGTGGTGATGTTACTGAGGCATAACACATGTGGTGATGTTACTGAGGCATAACACGTGTGTGATGTTACTGAGGCATAACACAGTGTGGTGATGTTACTGAGGCATAACACTGTGTGGTGATGTTACTGAGGCATAACACAGTGTGGTGATGTTACTGAGGCATAACACTGTGGTGATGTTACTGAGGCATAACACACTGTGGTGATGTTACTGAGTCATAACACTGTGGTGATGTTACTGAGGCATAACACTGTGTGGTGATATTACTGAGGAATAACACTGTGGTGATGTTACTGAGTCATAACACTGTGGTGATGTTACTGAGTCATAACACTGTGTGGTGATGTTACTGAGTCATAACACTGTGTGGTGATGTTAGAGAGGATTGTGTATTTACCTGCTATATGCTGTCTGGTGGGTACCATACTTGTGCTGCCTCTTGTTCACCTAGTAGTAAATAGGTTGCTGGTGTTAGTCGACTATTGTGAGTAGTAAGCTGGGAGAAAGTGATAGTATGCCTTGGTATCAAGTTTTGTAAAGAGTTGAGCTAGGATACCATCTTTTGTCTGTGTATTCACTTGTTTATGAAGGAAGTTTCTATCATATTGGATGGTAGTGGGAGTTTTTCTTGGATTGAGTTCGCTGGTTCACCCTGTGGCAAGCACCGTTAAACACTCTTACCACACACTTTACCCACTTTAAGCGAGGCAAATTCGCAGCTGTGAGGCAGGAATAATAACCTCATAACTGTTGCCAAGAGGCACATATCTCTCGTTAGTGAGACTTAGACTCAGAAACTCAATGGTTAAAACATTAACCTGATTCTTCCTGAAGAAGATACGTGTTGACCATGAAGATACCATGCTGCTTCACTGATGGCGTGAGAAAAACACTCGTCTTCAATAAACTGAAACTTTTATGCAATAAATACCAGTTACTAGTTGCAGTGGCGAGAGGGTCAACAATGAGGCGAGCAACACTTAACAAATGCTCCGTGCAAGGGTGCGGTGTTGACCTGGATGCTAATAAAGAATATTAACTCAAGGACCTGTAGTGTCCCTCTCTTTCCATGTATTAATCCTGATTACCTCCATTAACTAAGCACTCAATGGCCCTCACGTGCTTGACCATCAGTATAATAATGGTTTTGTAGGGCTATTGTTATGTCTGTGTCATCTGACAGACCTTGGTTCAAGCCTACAGTATACCTTGTCTACACACCATGTCAACTTCAATCTAAAACTTGTTTGTATTATTGGTGTTCCAATAATGGTTGAGAATAAATATAGATAAATATTTCCAATTCCAGGATGCATCTCAAAGACTACAGTAATTTCATCTGTGAGAGGGTACTACTAGTCAGTCCATCTGTAAGAGGATACAGTCAGTCTATCTGTGAGAGGATACAGTCAGTCCATCTGTGAGAGGATACAGTCAGTCTATCAGTAAGAGGATATAGTCAGTCCATCTGTAAGAGGATACAGTCAGTCTATCAGTGAGAGGATACAGTCAGTCTATCTGTGAGATGATACAGTCAGTCCATCTGTGATAGGATACAGTCAGTCCATCTGTGAGAGGATACAGTCAGTCCATCTTACATGGATACAGTCAGTCCATCTGATAAAACTTTCTTGGTTACTCAGTTCTTGTCAAGTTTCATCTTGTGTATGTCCATCAAGGAAAGGAAGCCAAGTATGGCTCTCTCTAACTCAGCCATTTTACTTTGTGCTGACTAAGCTTAGTGTAACAGTCCCGGCGTCACACAGACACTATACACTATACCAACAAGACAGTTTATAATCTCATATAGTTAATTATAAGGGTATATAACTATTAGTGTATATAAATAACGGTCTTTAATAACAAATTTACTTAGAAAAGTAATTCTTTATCTTAGTGTGTACATTTGCATCAGACTTAATAATTATAATTACATTGTCCACAAAATAATTTTATATAAATAATCTGTGCCTCGTAACAACAATTTACAGAATAAAACTCTGAAATATAATTAGGATCGTAGATAAAAATATTCATATATATATTCTGAGAGAACCAAGGAGATACTCTCAAGTGCTCGTTATATTGTTCTCCCAGGCTACACTCACCACTAATTTAAAGTGCATTTCCCTCCTCCATCACATTATATATATATATATATATATATATATATATATATATATATATATATATATATATATATATATATATATATATATATATATATATATATATGCAAAAGATCCAGTAAACAGGTGATATCAAAATATGCAAGACAACCACTATGAAAAATAGAAGTATTCCAAGCGCTTTGTGACTACTCACATTATCAAGGAACTATAAGGAAACATGACAAGAAGGCTTATAAAGGGCAGACTACACTCACAGTCACATCACACAAAGACTACACCTCACAGTAGCGTAACATCTCACGACTCTGTGAAAGGAACATAAGAAAAGACCTGAAACTCTTCCCAAGAATTAAGATTAGTCTAATTTATCATTAAATTCTTCCAAAATTTTATTAATTATAATGAATCCAATTTATATAACCAAAAGAAATATTCATATTATTTCAAAACTGCTTTTAATGAAACATGATTCTATTATATTCCTCTCAAAATGCTGAGAAGGTTGTATCAAGCAAGTCCATGGTTGAGAGGAATATAATAGAATCATGTTTCATTAAAAGCAGTTTGAAAATAATATGAATATTTCTTTGGTTTATATAAATTGGATTCATTTATAATTAATAAAATTTGGGAAGAATTTAATGATAAATTGGACTAATCTTAATTCTTGGGAAGAGTTTCAGGTCCTTTCTTATGTTCCTCTTCACAGAGTCGGGCGATGTTACGCTACTGTGAGGTGTTGTCTTTGTTAGTGTGATGTGACTGTGAGGTGTATTCTGCCCCTTATAAGCCTTCTTGTCATGTTTCCTTTATAGTTCCTTGATAATGTGAGTAGTACGAAAGCGCTTGGAATTCTTCTATTTTTCATAGTGGTTGTCTTGCATATATATATATATAAAAAAAAAAAAAAAAATATATATATATATATATATATATATATATATATATATATATATATATATATATATATATATATATATATATATATATATATATATATATATATATATTCAACAAGTCGGCCGTCTCCCACCGAGGCAGGGTGACCCAAAAGAAAGAAAATCCCCAAAAAGAAAATACTTTCATCATCATTCAACACTATCACCACACTCATATATAATCACTGTCTTTGCAGAGGCGCTCAAATACGACAGCTGAGAAAAGTCCCTTCCAGCTGTCACTATCCCAGACCCTCCTTTAAAGTGCAGGCATTGTACTTCCCATTTCCAGGACTCAAGTTCAACTAAATCAATTAACTGATTTCCCTGAATCCCTTCACAAAATTACCCTGCTCACACTCCAACAGCTCGTCAGGTCCCAAAAACTATTCGTCTCCATTCACTCCTATCTAACACGCTCACACATGCTTGCTGGAAGTCCAAGCCCCTCGCCCACAAAACCTCCTTTACCCCCTCCCTCCAACCTTTTTGATGACGACCTCTACCCCGCCTTCCTTCCCCTACAGATTTATACGCTCTCCAAGTCATTCTACTTTGATCCATTCTATCTAAATGACCAGACCACCTCAACAACCCCTCTTCAGCCCTCTGACTAATACTTTTAGTAACTCCACACCTCCTAATTTCCACACACCGAATTTTCTGCATAATATTTACACCACACATTGCTCTTAGACAGGACATCTCCACTGTCTCCAGCCGCCTCCTCGCTGCAGCATTTGCAACCCATGCTTCACACCCATATAAGAGAGTTGGTACCACTATACTTTCGTACATTCCCTTCTTTGTCTCCATGGATAACGTTTTTTGTCTCCACAGATACCTCAACGCACCACTCATCTTTTTTCCTTCATCAATTCTATGGTTAACCTCATCCTTCATAAACCCATCCGCTGACAAGTCAACTCCCAAATATCTGAAAACATTCACTTCTTCCATAATCCCTCTCTCCAATGTGATATCCAATTTTTCTTTATTTAAATCGTTTGATACCCTCATCACCTTACTCTTATCTATGTTCACTTTCAACTTTCTACCTTTACACACTCTCCCAAACTCGTCCACTAACCTTTGCAACTTTTCTTTAGAATCTCCCATAAGCACAGTATCATCAGCAAAAAGTAACTGTGTCAACTCCCATTTTGCATTTAATTCCCCATAATTTAATCCCACCCATCTCCCCAACACCCTAGCATTTACTTCTTTTACAACCACATCTATAAATATATTAAACAACCATGGTGACATTACACAGCCCTGTCTAAGACATACTTTTACCAGGAAGTAATCTCCCTCTCTCCTACACACCCTAACCTGAGCCTCATTATCCTCATAAAAACTCTTTACAGAATTCAGTAACTTACTACCTATTCCATACACTTGCAACATTTGCCACATTGCTCCCCTCTCCACTCTATCATATGCCTTTTCTAAATCCATAAATGCAACGAAAACTTCCCTACCTTTATCTAAATACTGTTCACATATATGCTTCAATGTAAACACTTGATCTACACATCTACCCACTCTAAAGCCTCCTTGCTCATCTGTAATCCTACTCTCTCTTACCTCTAATTCTTTCAATAATAACTCTACCTTACACTTTACCTGGTATACTCAGTAAACTTATTCCCCTATAATTCTTACAATCTCATTTATCCCCGTTCCCTTTATATAAAGGAACTATACATGCTCTCTGCCAATCCCTAGGTACCTTTCTCTCTTTCATACATTTATTAAACAAAAATACCAACCACTCCAGCACTATATTCCCCCCTGCTTTTAACATTTCTGTCATGATCCCATCAGTTCCAGCTGCTTTACCCCCTTTCATTCTACGTAATGCCTCACGCACCTCCCCCACACTCACATCCTGCTCTTCTTCACTCCTAAACGATGTTGTACCTCCCTGGCCAGTGCATGAAATTGCCGTCTCCCTTTTTTCATCGACATTTAAAATTTCCTCAAAATATTACCCCCCATCTACCTAAACCTCCAGCTCCCCATCTACTAACTCCCCTACTCTGTTTTTAACTGACAAATCCATTCGTTCCCTAGGCTTTCTTACCTTGTTTATCTCACTCCAAATTTTTTTCTTGTTTTCAGCAAATTTTCTTGACAGAGCCTCTCCCCTTCTTTCATCTGCTATTCTTTTGCACTCTCTCACCACTCTCTTCACCTTTCTTTTACTCTCCATATACTACTCTGCTCTTCTATTAACACTTCTGTTTTGTAAAAACCTCTCATATATATATATATATATATATATATATATATATATATATATATATATATATATATATATATATATATATATATATATATATATATATATATATATATATATATATATATATATATATATATATATATATATATATATATATATATATATATATATATATATATATATATATATATATATATATATATATATATAATTAAGACAACCACTATGAAAAATAGAGGAATTCCAAGCGCTTCGTGACTACTCACATTATCAAGGAACTATAAAGGAAACATGACAAGAGGACTTATATAGGGCAAGACTCACCTCACAGTCACATCACACTAACAAAGACTACACCTCACAGTAGCGTAACATTCACGACTCTGTGAAGAGGAAAAAGAAAGGACCTGAAACTCTTCCCAAGAATTAAGATTAGTCCAATTTATCATTAAATTCTTCCCAAATTTTATTAATTATAAAAGAATCCAATTTATATAAACCAAAAGAAATATTCATATTATTTTCAAAACTGCTTTTAATGAAACATGATTCTATTATATTCCTCTCAACCATGGACTTGCTTGATACAACCTTCTCAGCATTTTGAAAATCAATTGGATGGTTAAATCTCTCACATGAATAAATAGAGCATTAGAATCTTGTCCAGTTCTAATGCTATATTTATGTTGTTTTAATCTTAGTTCAAGACTTTTACCAGTTTGACCATAATAAACTTTATCGCATATTTTACAGGGAATCTATGCGATAAAGTTTATTATGGTCAAACTGGTAAAAGTCTTGAACTAAGATTAAAACAACATAAATATAGCATTAGAACTGGACAAGATTCTAATGCTCTATTTATTCATGTGAGAGATTTTAACCATCCAATTGATTTTCAAAATGCTGAGAAGGTTGTATCAAGCAAGTCCATGGTTGAGAGAATATAATAGAATCATGTTTCATTAAAAGCAGTTTTGAAATAATATGAATATTTCTTTTGGTTTATATAATTGGATTCTTTATAATTAATAAAATTTGGGAAGAATTTAATGATAAATTGACTAATCTTAATTCTTGGGAAGAGTTTCAGGTCCTTTCTTGTTTTCCTCTTCACAGAGTCGTGAATGTTACGCTACTGTGAGGTGTAGTCTTTGTTAGTGTGATGTGACTGTGAGGTGTAGTCTTGCCCTTATATAAGTCCTCTTGTCATGTTTCCTTTATAGTTCCTTGATAATGTGAGTAGTCACGAAGCGCTTGGAATTCTCTATTTTTTCATAGTGGTTGTCTTGCATATTCTGATATCACCTGATTACTGTGATCTTTTTGCATATATATATATATATTTTTTTTTTTCAACAAGTCGGCCGTCTCCCACCGAGGCAGGGTGACAGACGGCCGACTTGTTGAAAAAAAAAAAAAAAAAAAAAATAGTGAAAATATAGTGAAAATAGTGAAAAATAGTGAAAATAGTGAAATTCCAAGCGCTTTCGTGATTTCTCACATTATGGAGGACCTAGAAAAATAAAAGATGAAGAGGATGGTATGTAAGGACGAGACTACACCTGATGGTTACCTTACAACACCTGACTTTTTTATGAAGATGTAAGTAGGTAGTCAAGGATGACTGAAACACAGCTTATAATCAAACGTAGGTGAGAGTATGAGAAAATATAAGTTGTATGGAGATGAAAAGATGAAAGTTTTTTCCTGCATACAAAGTTCTGTTTGTGTTTTCATATTAGTTGTATGTTGTTATTGTTTATTGCATGTTGATGCTGCAACATGATAATATGCTGTACTCACGCTCCTGTTGCCTAGATTATGTACTAGACAGTGAAGGTAGGCAGCTGTGCCAGTCAGACCAGACACATTGTGAGGCGCCGACTGGTCGAACCTTGGTTGTGGGTCCTCTGATTGCACCTCTCCCTCCTCGCTGCCACTCAGGTCCAGTAGCGGTCTGATGGGCTCTACCAGACTGCTGCTGCTGCCGCTCACAGCCATCTCCAGGTTCATGATGACTCCGCTGGTGTCAGCATTAATACTAGCACTTCTAGTGACACGTGCTGAGCCAGGATTAGTGACACGTGCTGAGCCAGGATTAGTGACACGTGCTGAGCCAGGATTAGTGACACGTGCTGAGCCAGGATTAGTGACACGTGCTGAGCCAGGATTAGTGACACGTGCTGAGCCAGGATTCTCACTCTGGTGTGGCAGGTGAGTGTAAGCCGAGTGTATTGTTGATGATAACACTACACCAGCTCCTGTGTACCAAGCAAATTATATGTTTAACATTCACATGTACACAATTAACATTCACATGTACACAATTAACATTCACCTATACACAATAAACATTCACATGTACACAATTAACATTAACATGTACACAATTAACATTCACATGTACACAACTAACATTCACATGTACACAATTAACATTCACATGTACACAATTAACATTCACATGTACACAATTAACATTAACATGTACACAATTAACATTAACATGTACACAATTAACATTCACATGTACACAATTAACATCCATATGTACACAGTTAACATTCACCTGTACACAATTAACATTCACATGTACACAACATTCACATGTACATAACATTCACATGTACACAATTAACATCCATATGTACACAGTTAACATTCACCTGTACACAGTTAACATTCACATGTACACAACATTCACATGTACATAACATTAACATGTACACAATTAACATTCACATGTACACAGTTAACATTCACATGTACACAATTAACATCCATATGTACACAGTTAACATTATCTTGTACACAATTAACATTCACATGTACACAATTAACATTCACCTCTACACAGTTAACATTCACATGTACACAATTAACATTCACCTGTACACAGTTAACATTCACATGTACACAATTAACATTCACATGTACACAATTAACATTCACCTGTACACAGTTAACATTCACATGTACATAATTAACATTCACATGTACACAATTAACATTCACATGTACATAATTAACATTTACCAGTACACAATAAACATTTACCTATATACAATATAGTAAACATTCACTTGTATATATAAGTTTAATTTAGAGTTTTATCTGTCTTAACATTCAGGACGTAAGTGAATATATTGTGGTAGGACATTGTTAGTGAAGTGATGTGAAGTGAGTAAGGTGGTGACAGGAGTGACATGTCTTCAGTAAAGATGTCTTAGTGTGTGTGTGTGTTGGTGTACACTGATCTTTCCCTCTCTCCATACATACATACGTCCCTCCATCTCTCCCTTCATACGTTCCTCCATTTCCCTTCATACGTTCCTCCATTTCCCTTCATACGTCCCTCCATCTCTCCCTTCATACGTTCCTCCATTTCCCTTCATACGTTCCTCCATTTCCCTTCATACGTCCCTCCATCTATCCCTTCATACGTCCCTCCATCTCTCCCTTCATACGTTCCTCCATTTCCCTTCATACGTCCCTCCATCTCTCCCTTCATACGTCCCTCCATCTCTCCCTTCATACGTCCCTCCATCTCTCCCTTCATACGTTCCTCCATTTCCCTTCATACGTCCCTCCATCTCTCCCTTCATACGTCCCTCCATCTCTCCCTTCATACGTCCCTCCATCTCTCCCTTCATACGTCCCTCCATCTCTCCTTCATACGTTCCTCCATTTCCTTCATACGTCCCTCCATCTCTCCCTTCATACGTCCCTCCATCTCTCCCTTCATACGTTCCTCCATTTCCCTTCATACGTCCCTCCATCTCTCCCTTCATACGTCCCTCCATCTCTCCTTCATACGTCCCTCCATCTCTCCCTTCATACGTCCCTCCATCTCTCCCTTCATACGTTCCTCCATTTCCCTTCATACGTCCCTCCATCTCTCCCTTCATACGTCCCTCCATCTCTCCCTTCATACGACCCTCCATCTCTCCCTCCCTTCATACGACCCTCCATCTCTCCCTCCCTTCATACGTCCCTCCATCTCTCCCTTCATACGTCCCTCCATCTCTCCCTTCATACGTCCCTCCATATCTCCCTTCATACGTCCCTCCATCTCTCCCTTCATACGTTCCTCCATTTCCCTTCATACGTCCCTCCATCTCTCCCTTCATACGTCCCTCCATCTCTCCCTTCATACGACCCTCCATCTCTCCCTCCCTTCATACGTCAATCCATCTCTCCCTCCCTTCATATGTCCCTCCATCTCTCATTCCCTTCATACGTCCCTCCATCTCTCCCTCCCTCGCCAGCAAATATTCCTCCCTTATATAATCTATCTTTTTCACCCTCTATGTTCGTCATAGTTCATCACTACTCAACTATACTGTTCCATCCCTTCTCCATCTCTCCTCTAATCCAACCTTTATCCTGTTACATCACCTCGTATCAAACTGCCTTCGCTCTCTCTTGTATCTTTCTTTCTCTCTCTCTCTCTCTCTCTCTGGTATTTCTGTCGTATTTTCCATGTACGTTTCTTCTCCCTCTGTCCAGGCCAAGAGTCCATTATTTTATCATTATCCCGTCTCCCTTTTATCACTCTTTTGTGCCACTTCATTCTTCCATATCTCATCTTTACTTCTTCCTTCATATTATTAACGAATTTCCATGTTATACTTCTTATCCAACATCCCAGATTACCATCTTCTGTTTTCCTGTCTTAGACACTTAATAGTCCCACGTTACCTTGTCCCACGTTACCTTGTCCCACGTTACCTTGTTCCATGTTACCTTGTTCCATGTTACCTTGTTCCATGTTACCTTGTCCCACGTTACCTTGTTCCATGTTACCTTGTCCCACGTTACCTTGTCCCATGTTACCTTGTTCCATGTTACATTGTCCCATGTTACCTTGTTCCATGTTACCTTGTCCCATGTTACCTTGTCCCATGTTACCTTGTCCCATGTTACCTTGTCCCATGTTACCTTGTCCATGTTACCTATGTCTGCCAGTTACTTGTCCATGTTACCTTGTCCACGTTACCTTGTCCACGTTACCTTGTCCACGTTCACTTGTCCTATGTTACTTGTTCCATGTTACCTTGTTCATGTTACCTTGTCCATGTTACCTTGTCCCATGTTACCTTGTCCCATGTTACCTTGTCCCATGTTACCTTGTCCCATGTTACCTTGTCCCATGTTACCTTGTCCCATGTTACCTTGTCCCATGTTACCTTGTCCCATGTTACCTTGTCCCATGTTACCTTGTCCATGTTATTGTCCATGTCTGTCATGTTACCTTGTCCACGTTACCTTGTCCACGTTACCTTGTCCACGTTACCTTGTCCACGTTACCTTGTTCCATGTTACCTTGTCCCATGTTACCTTGTCCCATGTTACCTTGTCCCATGTTACATTGTCCCACGTTACCTTGTTCCATGTTACCTTGTCCCATGTTACCTTGTCCCATGTTACCTTGTCCCATGTTACCTTGTCCCATGTTACCTTGTCCCATGTTACCTTGTCCCATGTTACCTTGTCCCACGTTACCCTGTCCCACGTTACCTTGTTCCATGTTACCTTGTCCCATGTTACCTTGTTCCATGTTACCTTGTCCCATGTTACCTTGTCCCATGTTACCTTGTTCCACGTTACCTTGTCCCACGTTACCTTGTCCCACGTTACCTTGTCCCACGTTACCTTGTCCCACACATATTCAGTCAAGCATGACATTCATCGCCATTTCTGATGGTAGTGCCACCATGCATTTCCATGAAGGGCCATGGGAGACTCTCTATGGTGGCACAATGACTCTCTTCCATGATTGGATACGTGTCTAGTCAATAGACGTATCTTTCTTCTCTCTCACTTTCTCTCTTTTCCCCTGTCTACCTCTTTCTCTCTTGTGAGTTTCCATCTCCCTCTCGCATTTTGTCTGCTTTCCATTAAGCGATGCCTTGATATTGGTGAATGGCTCTTGATCCAGGGAATTGGAGTTATTCTAACCTCTTCTACTTCCATATTTAAGCATTTTTTAAATCATTTGTTTTTCTAATTTCTAACACCGTATTGTAGGCTTAAAATTCATACCCCATATTCCTTTCTAGCATGACACCTCCACTGCCTCTAGTCTCCTCCTTACTGCCTCTAGACTCCTTACTGCCTCCAGTCTCCTCCTTACTGTCTCTAGACTCCTTACTGCCTCTAGACTCCTTACTGCCTCTAGTCTCCTCCTTACTGCCTCTAGACTTTTCACTGCCCCTAGTCTCCTCCTTACTGCCTCTAGATTTTTCACTGCCTCTAGTCTCCTCCTTACTGCCTCTAGTCTCCTCCTTACTGCCTCTACTCCTCACTGCCTCTAGTCTCCTCCTTACTGCCTCTAGTCTCCTCCTTACTGCCTCTACTCCTCACTGCCCCTAGTCTCCTCCTTACTGCCTCTAGATTTTTCACTGCCTCTAGTCTCCTCCTTACTGCCTCTAGTCTCCTCCTTACTGCCTCTACTCCTCACTGCCTCTAGTCTCCTCCTTACTGCCTCTAGGCTCCTCACTGCCTCTAGTCTCCTCCTTACTGCCTCTAGACTTTTCACTGCCTCTAGCCTCCTCCTCACTGCCTCTAGTCTCCTCCTTACTGCTTCTAGTCTCCTCCTTACTGCCTCTAGACTTTTTACTGCCTCTAGCCTCCTCCTCACTGCATCTAGTCTCCTCCTTACTGCCTCTAGTCTCCTCCGTACTGCCTCTAGACTTTTCACTGCCTCTAGTCTCCTCCTCACTGCCTCTAGACTCTTCACTGCCTCTAGTCTCATCACTGCCCCTAGTCTCCTCCTCACTTCCTCTAGACTCCTCACTGTCTCTAGTCTCCTCTTCACTGCCTCTAGACTCCTCACTGCCTCTAGTCTCTTCACTGCCTCTAGACTCCTCATTGCTTCTACTGCCTTCAGCCTCCTTTTCGCTACAACACAACCCATGCCTCACACCCATACAAGTGGATGTCCCGTGGTTGGGTTGGTAGTGCACTCAACTTACATACTGAGGGTCTGTGGTTCAATCTTCGGCACGGGTGTAAACGTTGAGTATGTTTCCTTACAACTGCTGCCCCTGTTCGCTTAGCAGTAAGTAGGTACCTGGGTGTTAGGTGACTGTTGCGGGTGGCATCCTGGGGAGGGTGGCAGTATACTTTAGATAGGACTGGACTTTGTAATAAGCTAGGGTACGATAACAGTTCTTGAACTGTAAAATTGATCTGTGTAAAGAAGAAACGTGTTGGCACACTTTATAGTCTCCATCAGAAAGTCTTTGACACATTTCTATACACACCATCGTATCTTCTATCTTAAAGACATGTCTTCAGTACACCATTCAACCAACCTTTCTTCTTTCTTAAAGACATATGTTTTAAGTACAGCCTTCACTCAAGTAGTCTTCTTGTCGTTCACTAGTGTGAGTTATCCTGGTCTCTCATTCACACACTTACCAACACTGTGTTATCCTGGTCTCTCATTCACACACTTAACAACACTGTGTTATCCAGGTCTCTCATTCACACACTTAACAACACTGTGTTAGCCTGGTCTCTCATTCACACACTTACCAACACTCTCAGATCAACACTTACCAAGACTCTCAGATCAACACTTACCAACACTCTCAGATCAACACTTACCAAGACTCTCAGATCAACACTTACCAACACTCTCAGATCAACACTTACCAAGACTCTCAGATCAACACTTACCAACACTCTCAGATCAACACTTACCAAGACTCTCAGATCAACACTTACCAACACTCTCAGATCAACACTTACCAACACTCTCAGATCAACATTACCAACACTCTCAGATCAACACTTACCAAGACTCTCAGATCAACACTTACCAACACTCTCAGATCAACACTTACCAACACTCTCAGATCAACACTTACCAACACTCTCAGATCAACACTTACCAACACTCTCAGATCAACACTTACCAAGACTCTCAGATCAACACTTACCAACACTCTCAGATCAACACTTACCAACACTCTCAGATCAACAATTACCAAGACTCTCAGATCAACACTTACCAACACTCTCAGATCAACACTTACCAACACTCTCAGATCAACACTTACCAACACTCTCAGATCAACACTTACCAACACTCTCAGATCAACATTTACCAAGACTCTCAGATCAACACTTACCAACACTCTCAGATCAACACTTACCAACACTCTCAGATCAACACTTACCAACACTCTCAGATCAACACTTACCAACACTCTCAGATCAACACTTACCAACACTCTCAGATCAACACTTACCAACACTCTCAGATCAACACTTACCAACACTCTCAGATCAACACTTACCAACACTCTCAAATCAACACTTACCAACACTCTCAGATCAACACTTACCAACACTCTCAGATCAACACTTACCAACACTCTCAGATCAACATTTACCAAGACTCTCAGATCAACACTTACCAACACTCTCAGATCAACACTTACCAACACTCTCAGATCAACACTTACCAACACTCTCAAATCAACACTTACCAACACTCTCAGATCAACACTTACCAACACTCTCAGATCAACACTTACCAACACTCTCAGATCAACATTTACCAAGACTCTCAGATCAACATTTACCAACACTCTCATATATATTTTTTTGTTTACATAAAGTGTTGTATATTGTGATGAGAGTATAAGTATCTCTTGGTGTATTTGTGTACTGTATTACTGCATGTACATGTATCTCATTATATATACACTTTAAAGTTTTCTTTAATCCCAATAATCCCATATCTAGGATTAAAGTATTGATGACTGGTGGAGAGTAGGTATTTGCAACCTTAAGGTCTGAGCAAAGCTCACACCTCTACAACACAACTGTCATCAAAGATTTGTTAAGTTATACCATGAATTAAGGAAAGATCCTGAACTTCATCTTACGAAACAGATAAAGCAAATACGATAATAATTATGGACAAGGTAGATTATAGTGGAAAAAATAAACATGTTATTAGAAGACATACATATATACGTACTTACGTGCCCCTTAATGACCCTCTTGTTTAGGTTAAAATCTTCCATAATACTGTAGCATTCGCCTCTATTGCAAGCTCATTTTCAGATATATTTGTGATCTGTGATAGCATCACTGGTCCCTGTGTAAGACCGTCTCTCATAATAGTACTCCCCTTCCCCCTCATTGTTCGCTCATTTGCTCTGAATCAACCATGTCATCTACATACCCTCAACTTTTCCTAAGTCTACCTTATTCATCTACACTTCTACTATCTCCACCTAACTGTTTTACTAATAATACAGCGATGCACTTCACTCTCTACACTCATCACTAATTTCTTTATAAGTACCCAACTCTTAATTGTTCATTTTCTCTGTTACTTACGTAACTTTCTTTTATGCATTTAATGAGTGAACTAACGTAGCAATCATACCATCCATTCTTACTGCTTCAGTTAACATTAACCTGCGCACTGCCTCACTCACTGCCTCACTCACTGCCTCACTCACTACATCACTCATTGCGTCACCCACTGCCTCACTCATTGCGTCACCCACTGCCTCACTCACTGCCTCACTCATTGCGTCACCCACTGCCTCACTCATTGCGTCACCCACTGCCTCACTCACTGCCTCACTCACACTCACCTCTGGTTTATCCTCGTTTTAGCGCACGATGTTACTCACTGCTTCATATATTACTATAGAGATTCATTATCACCATGAAGGTGACAGTGAGTCGGTCATTGCACACAGTAACGATAGCCTGGTTGGTCAAGTACCACTGACAGCCTGGCTGGTCAAGTACCACTGACAGCCTGTCTGGTCAAGTACCACTGATAGCCTGGTTGGTCAAGTACCACTGACAGCCTGGCTGGTCAAGTACCACTGACAGCCTGTCTGGTCAAGTACCACTGATAGCCTGGCTGGTCAAGTACCACTGACAGACTGGCTGGTCAAGTACCACTGACAGCCTGGTTGATCAAGTAACACTGACAGCCTGGTTGATCAAGTACTGCTGATAGCCTGGCTGATCAAATAACACTGACATCCTGGTTGATCAAGTAACACTGACAGTCTGGTTGATCAAGTAACACTGACAGTCTGGTTGATCAAGTAACACTGACAGCCTGGTTGATAAAGTAACACTGACAGCCTGGCTGGTCAAGTAACACTGACAGCCTGGTTGATCAAGTAACACTGACAGCCTGGTTGATCAAGTAACACTGATATCCTGGTTGATCAAGTAACACTGACAGCCTGGTTGATCAAGTAACACTGACAGCCTGGTTGATCAAGTAACACTGACAGCCTGGTTGATCAAGTACCACTGACAGCCTGATTGATCAAGTATATCACACAGTGTAGCTGATGAAATATATCACACAGTGTAGCAGGTGAAGTATATCACACAGTGTAGCAGGTGAAGTATATCACGCAGTGTAGCAGGTGAAGTATATCATGCAGTGTAGCAGGTGAAATATATCACACAGTGTAGCAGGTGAAATATATCACACAGTGTAGCAGGTGAAGTACATCATGCAGTATAGCAGGTGAAGTATATCATGCAGTGTAGCAGGTGAAGTATATCATGCAGTGTAGCAGGTGAAGTACATCATGCAGTGTAGCAGGGGTAGTATATCATGCAGTGTAGCAGGGGTAGTATATCACGCAGTGTAGCAGGTGAAGTATATCACACAGTGTAGCAGGTGAAGTACATTATGCAGTATAGCAGGTGAAGTATATCATGCAGTATAGCAGGTGAAGTATATCATGCAGTGTAGCAGGTGAAGTATATCATGCAGTGTAGCAGGTGAAGTATATCATGCAGTGTAGCAGGTGAAATATATCATGCAGTGTAGCAGGTGAAGTATATCATGCAGTATAGCAGGTGAAGTATATCATGCAGTGTAGCAGGTGAAATATATCATGCAGTGTAGCAGGTGAAGTATATCATGCAGTATAGCAGGTGAAGTATATCATGCAGTATAGCAGGTGAAGTATATCATGCAGTATAGCAGGTGAAGTATATCATGCAGTATAGCAGGTGAAGTATATCATGCAGTATAGCAGGTGAAGTATATCATGCAGTATAGCAGGTGAAGTATATCACACAGTGTAGCAGGTGAAATATATCATGCAGTATAGCAGGTGAAGTATATCATGCAGTATAGCAGGTGAAGTATATCATGCAGTGTAGCAGGTGAAGTATATCATGCAGTGTAGCAGGTGAAGTATATCATGCAGTGTAGCAGGTGAAGTATATCACGCAGTATAGCAGGTGAAGTATATCATGCAGTGTAGCAGGTGAAGTATATAGCAGTGAGTAGCATCAGCAGTGTAGCAGGTGAAGTATATCATGCAGTGTAGCAGGTGAAGTATATCACGCAGTGTAGCAGGTGAAGTATATCACGCAGTATAGCAGGTGAAGTATATCATGCAGTGTAGCAGGTGAAGTATATCATGCAGTGTAGCAGGTGAAGTATATCACGCAGTGTAGCAGGTGAAGTATATCACGCAGTGTAGCAGGTGAAGTATATCATGCAGTGTAGCAGGTGAAGTATATCACACAGTGTAGCAGGTGAAGTATATCAGCAGTGTAGCAGGTGAAGATATCATGCAGTGTAGCAAGTGAAGAATATCACGCAGTGTAGCAGGTGAAGTATATCACGCAGTGTAGCAGGTGAAGTATATCATGCAGTGTAGCAGGTGAAGTATATCACACAGTGTAGCAGGTGAAGTATATCATGCAGTGTAGCAAGTGAAGAATATCACGCAGTGTAGCAGGTGAAGTATATCATGCAATGTAGAAGGTGAAGTATATCATGCAGTGTAGCAGGTGAGGTACGATATCATGCAATGTAGCAGGTGAAGTATATCATGCAGTGTAGCAGGTGAAGTATATCATGCAGTGTAGCAGGTGAAGTATATCATGCAGTGTAGCAGGTGAAGTATATCATGCAGTGTAGCAGGTGAAGTATATCATGCAGTGTAGCAGGTGAGGTATGATATCATGCAGTGTAGCAGGTGAAGTATTGTGTTGTGGGGTTCTTTTCATAGATTTGGTAATATTAACAGACGATGAGCTTGGGTTTTGGTAGCGTTTAATGAGGCGTTGGATATATGGGAGCTGAGAGCCTATGCCTGTGTCCGTCTGTCCTGCACTGAGTCTCGATGGTAACTGCACACTAGGCCGCCTGGCGCTGAGGCATTCAAAAGGCAGGCCTATCATTGGCTGATGCCAGATCACATGGGCAGAGGTTGGAAATCACGTGAACAGCCGTGATGCAGCCGTTATAAGTACAACCCGTACAGCTCGGGCATGCTACGTATGGCGTCTCGACATACAACTACACAAACTAAGGACAACAGGCAACAACTTTCAGCTGATTCTATACAATGTCAAAGTACACAACAGTTAACATTATACTTCACATGGATATTATCGTGACGGAACAATCTACATTACTATATGATGCATCTTGATACTTGGAATTAATTAAATGAGCTCATTCTAGAAAATCATGATAAAAGAGATAAAAAAAAATTAATTTGTTCGATCGAACATTCTTCATGTGATCTACGAATTCTGAGGAAATAAATTACAAGAAGATAGTGATTAACAGACAAGGTAGATCTGGTGCACTCAAATCTATACTGTTAATTCTCAGAACTCAGAGAGAACGTGAACACACAAAAAAAAAATTTGAGTGATACTAAGTAGATATTATAACACACAGTTAAACGCTTACTACATATTTATCTATACAGGTTAGTTACATTTAACCCCAACTCTGCTAGGGTGAGATTGATATAGGCTGTATAATTATCATCTCTGGGTGGATCAAACTCTGTTACAATAGGTAACTCAACTTCTGATTGAGGAGGATCTACACTGGTATCTACAAATGATACTTGAGGATTAATTAACACTTGTCGTGTACGTAGGGAATAACGACATTCAGGTATAACTTCATCCCAGGTTACACTATTTCCCAATAGTATGGTAGCTCTTAAGACATCAAGGACTTTCTTATTCGTTCTTTCTGCTAACCCATTACTGGCAGGATGATGTGGAACAATGGTAGATTTAGTAATCTTATACAAGGCACATAGGTTTTCTAGAATCTCGTTACAAAATTCACTTAGGAGTGGTATGTCTACAGATTATACGTTCCTTAAACTCTTTAGCTACTGTCCCGGCAGTCTTATCTGGGATAGGAACTAACTCACAAAATCTGGTAAAGTGATCGACCATCACACACAGATGTTTGTTTCCACTGAGGGAACATTGGAAGTTGGTCAACAGATCTAGTGCAACTCTTTCCCATGGCTCACTAGAAGTAGGAAAGATCTGGATTGGATTAGGACCTGTGACATACTCAGTAATATCGGTAGACATACGAGGCCAAAAGTATTTCAATCTGGCTTGTTTAATCGAACGGTCCATACCAGGGTGTGCAACACCTGGTGCATCGTGAATTAGCTGTAAAGCTACTTTTACTAGTGACTGTGGAATTACTAATTGGTATACTCTTCTACTAGGATTACCCAACTCGGTAGTGCGATACAGTAATTCTTGGTTCATGACAAAGTCACTAATGGGTGCTGGTTGCTTCACAGAGAGAATAAGATCTTCCTGGAGCAGGAATCGAACCACACCAGACCACAAGGGGTCTTGTCTTTGAGCAGTCTTTACATCCTCAGCACTAAATGGAGGATCGGCAGTTACTACACTGATATGACGCGACAAAGCATCAGCAACTACATTGGATTTGCGTAACTGTATAATTGCCTTCAGTCTTAGTAAGGACTCGGCTAGCAAATGCAACTAATCTCTTAAACTGAGTTTTCTTTATTCACTAAGAACTGGGAACACTTTCCTACTGGAGGAATGAACGGCACGGTGGAGTGGAAGGACTCTCCCCGGGTGAAATAGATAGCTCAATAACACAAAGTATGAGCAAAGGAGAACGACTCTCACTATCTCTTACTGCAGGTAATAATTACTCGACACACGACACTTTACTCTGCAAAGGACTTACTGTCAACTGGGATAATATCACTATCTGGAACACAACACAACAGACACTCTAGTAAACACTAGCCACAGAAACGTCTTTCTGCAGGCGGCATGTGACAACAAGAGATGGCATAACTCATATCAAACAGTCTTTACTCAACAAGGCGTCCCCTGGAGAGGAACTACTACTTGAACTAGCAACATTGCAAGGATAGACTCAGTACTCAAGGCGGTCCGGGATACCTCCGGCACCCTAGGCATCTGAACGCTATCTTGCATGCAAGATATTGTAGGGACTGAATTCCAGACAGGAGTGACAGTAATACTAGTTTCTTGACCGCTCGGCTACGTTAATACATAATGCACAAAGCTATCAGGACTGAATTTGAACTTCACATTCCGCAGAACTGTTATAACTCTCTGATACAAGCTGTGAGAACAAACACATTGCTCAAGAGCTAGATACTGTCTTTCAGTCGGTAAAGAACTATCAGGATCACGAAGGAAACTATATTGACACTGTAACTGGGTAGGTCTAGCAGTCGTTAAGGGACTATCATGAATTTCAGCAAGGGCATTTGGAACATTAGAGCACTGAATGCCGTCATTAGCTACACTACTGTAAGGTAAGTGAGACATACTTGCAATGAAAATTGCACAAAGACTAATTCAGGTAAAAAAAATGAGAATGGTAAAATATTCACAGTACACAATTAGTTAAAATGGAAATTAAGAAGTCATTGAATTAGATGCAGAAAAGGGGTTAAAACAACTAATGTACACTGTATAAGAAATGACAACTCACTCACTGAATTTTGACTGTAAAAATTTAAGGAATTACTTTACAAATTGCAATAAAAGGCAATATGAATACTGTATGGATTAACTGCAAAGTGATCTCTCTCTACTGGAATTTAAAACAAAAGTACTAGATGAGAAATAATAAATCAATGCAAAGTGGAAATACAATAAAAAAAATTGTATTCAACTGGAAAAATACTAGAAAACAAATTTTCTTAGGAGAAAATGACACTAGAATTTAATATGCATTGCTGGCTGAAGAATTAACTATGATGCTGACAACTAGCATTGAATTATTAGTACTTTTCAGGATAACACTGAGTAAAATGGAATAAATACACAAAACTGTATGCAAAAATAACAAGAACAAGTAATCACTACTGGAGAATAATTTTAAAGTGTAATCAATGTATGGTATTGCATAAACAATTTACTGCATCAATTAAAAATCAATGTTGCACTGGGCACAAGGAGAATGAACACTTTAACTCTTAGTTCACTTAAGAAAACTAATGAAAATGATTATAATGAATATTACTTTACTTTACATATATATCATGCAGTATAGCAGGTGAAGTATATCATGCAGTGTAGCAGGTGAAGTATATCATGCAGTGTAGCAGGTGAAGTATATCATGCAGTGTAGCAGGTGAAGTATATCATGCAGTGTAGCAGGTGAAGTATATCATGCAGTGTAGCAGGTGAAGTATATCATGCAGTGTAGCAGGTGAAGTATATCATGCAGTGTATCAGGTGAAATATATCATGCAGTATAGCAGGTGAAGTATATCATGCAGTATAGCAGGTGAAGTATATCATGCAGTGTAGCAGGTGAAATATATCATGCAGTGTAGCAGGTGAAGTATATCATGCAGTATAGCAGGTGAAGTATATCATGCAGTATAGCAGGTGAAGTATATCATGCAGTATAGCAGGTGAAGTATATCATGCAGTATAGCAGGTGAAGTATATCATGCAGTATAGCAGGTGAAGTATATCATGCAGTATAGCAGGTGAAGTATATCACACAGTGTAGCAGGTGAAATATATCATGCAGTATAGCAGGTGAAGTATATCATGCAGTATAGCAGGTGAAGTATATCATGCAGTGTAGCAGGTGAAGTATATCACAGCAGTTAGCAGGTGAAGATATATCATGCAGTGTAGCAGGTGAAGTACATCATGCAGTGTAGCAGGTGAAGTATATCATGCAGTGTAGCAGGGGTAGTATATCACGCAGTATAGCAGGTGAAGTATATCATGCAGTGTAGCAGGTGAAGTATATCATGCAGTGTAGCAGGTGAAGTATATCATGCAGTGTAGCAGGTGAAGTATATCACGCAGTGTAGCAGGTGAAGTATATCATGCAGTGTAGCAGGTGAAGATATCATGCAGTATAGCAGGTGAAGTATATCATGCAGTGTAGCAGGTGAAGTATATCATGCAGTGTAGCAGGTGAAGTATATCATGCAGTGTAGCAGGTGAAGTATATCATGCAGTGTAGCAGGTGAAGTATATCATGCAGTGTAGCAGGTGAAGTATATCATGCAGATGAGGTGAAGATATCATGCAGTTAGCAGGTGAGTATATCATGCAGTGTAGCAGGTGAAGTATATCATGCAGTGTAGCAGGTGAAGTATATCATGCAGTGTAGCAGGTGAAGTATATCATGCAGTTAGCAGGTGAAGTATATCATGCAGTGTAGCAGGTGAAGTATATCATGCAGTGTAGCAGGTGAGGTAGATATCATGCAGTGTAGCAGGTGAAGTATATCATGCAGTGTAGAAGGTGAAGTATATCATGCAGTGTAGTAGGTGAAGTATATCATGCAGTGTAGTAGGTGAAGTATATCATGCAGTGTAGTAGGTGAAGTATATCATGCAGTGTAGCAGGTAGCAGGTAGGTATATCATGCAGTGTAGCAGGTGAAGTATATCATGCAGTGTAGTAGGTGAAGTATATCATGCAGTGTAGCAGGTGAAGTATATCATGCAGTGTAGCAGGTGAAGTATATCATGCAGTGTAGCAGGTGAAGTATATCATGCAGTGTAGCAGGTGAAGTATATCATGCAGTGTAGCTAGGTGAAGTATATCATGCAGTGTAGTAGGTGAAGTATATCATGCAGTGTAGCAGGTGAAGTATATCATGCAGTGTAGCAGGTGAAGTATATCATGCAGTGTAGCAGGTGAAGTATATCATGCAGTGTAGCAGTGAGGTGATCAAGTGTGTAAGTATCATGCAGTGTAGCAGGTGAAGTATATCATGCAGTGTAGCAGGTGAAGTATATCATGCAGTGTAGCAGGTGAAGTATATCATGCAGTGTAGCAGGTGAAGTATATCATGCAGTGTAGCAGGTGAAGTATATCATGCAGTGTAGCAGGTGAAGTATATCATGCAGTGTAGCAGGTGAAGTATATCATGCAGTGTAGCAGGTGAAGTATATCATGCAGTGTAGCAGGTGAAGTATATCATGCAGTGTAGCAGGTGAAGTATATCATGCAGTGTAGCAGGTGAAGTATATCATGCAGTGTAGCAGGTGAAGTATATCATGCAGTGTAGCAGGTGAAGTATATCATGCAGTGTAGCAGGTGAAGTATATCATGCAGTGTAGCAGGTGAGGTATATCATGCAGTGTAGCAGGTGAGGTATATCATGCAGTGTAGTAGGTGAGGTATATCATGCAGTGTAGCAGGTGAAGTATATCATGCAGTGTAGCAGGTGAAGTATATCATGCAGTGCAGGTGAAGTATATCATGAGTGTAAGTGAATATCATGCAGTGTAGCAGGTGAAGTATAATCATGCAGTGGTGCGTGAGGTATATCATGCATGAAGTGAGTAATATGCAGGTAGAGGTGAGGATATCATGCAGTGTAGCAGGTGAAGTATATCATGCAGTGTAGCAGGTGAAGATATCATGCAGTGTAGCAGGTAAGTATATCTGCCAGTAGCAGGTGAAGTATCATGCAGTAGAGGAGGTATATCATGCAGTGTAGAGTGAGGTATGAATCAGCAGTTAACAGGAGAGGACGTGAAAAGAAAAG